>OU696664.1:26595265-26717765 GCA_916049575.1 Ancistrocerus nigricornis | reverse complement strand
GAAAGTCAACGTAAGAAAGGGCGAGAGAGAGAGAGAGTCAGCGCGTGCAGGCAGCGTGAGGTAGCGCCGTGTTAGGGTAGGAGGGAGCGAGAGAGAGAGATTAGATTAGATTTTTGTTGTGCGTACGGTAGCGTCGTGAAAGAAAGGTAGAGAGAGAAAGAGTGAGAGAGGAAGAGCGAAAGTCGACACTTTTTCCTGGAAATCGCCGCCTGACCACTACCTTCTCACGCCTGTATACTGCAACGACAATCTCTCCTCTCGCGGATTAGTAAGTCGGGGGAAAGGGTTAAGCCCTGCCGAGAATCGTTTCCACCCGGATTGTCGATGTCCAAAAGTTTACGATATCATAGATAGTTCTCAAAAGCGGAATAACGATAGTTCTCGGTAACGAAATGATTGTTAACTGAACGCTAAATAAATTAAGAGGATTCTAACCAAAGAAGGATTCGCGTCCGCAACCAGAAGGGTTAGGGGCTCGATAAACTCTACTCGAGACAGTAAAGACGATACAAGATATAAAATATAATAAAATCCAAGTTTATTCAATAATAATGCGGTTTGTCGGAGTCTCTTACAAAATCAGAAAAGAAACAAAGCAATCAAAGAAATACAATCTCTCCCGTATTCGAATTCCCTAACGGTTTCGACTCTCTAAATAAAAGATTTTTACAAAAATCTCGGATACGAATTCCGAATTCTATAAATTGTTCAATACAATTCTTTCCGATACGCAATCGGATACGATACTTTACAAAATTTTCGATAAAGAAATCTTCTCTTCGCGGAGACCGAACGACTTCGCAAGCTCGATTCGCGTGTCCGGAAAATTTAATTATCTTTACGAAAACAAGAAAAGAAAGCTAAATCGATATGATCTTTAATTTATAATAAAGAATTTAACAAAGAATCTACTCTCCACAGACTCCGATGAAACGGTATTCAAAATTCCAAAATTAAGGTTAAGTTCCCTCACCTGTAGCCTTTGTAACGCACGAAACTGGAATAATTTTTCGGGATCTATTCTCCCGAAAATCGAACTCCCGAGCTGGGCCGACCGCGGCCGAACCTACCCGAACGGATTCGTACGATCCTGCGGATCCTAACCTATCCGCGCTCTCGCTTGTCGCCTCGCCGGAGCGCAATTCGAACGCGTAAGATATCCTTCGCTACGTTCGCTTCGCTCTCGTCGACTTTATCGCATGCTTTTCGCTGCTTTTCCGAATTCGTTGCGTTGCTCCTCTGCACGTTGACTACGAAGACTTCGATGACGATGATTCTCGTAATTTCACGTTTCCTTAGCTCGTGCAAGAAGTTATCTTTCGAATTCGTTGTTCGTAGCTTTCGTTGATTCTCTACGTCGCACAGTGGGCAATTTGGACGATCTCTTCATAAACATGAACATTTTCAATAAGCTTGTCATAAAAACGGCAGGGGCAGGTTGGGGCAGGAAATTTTTTTTCAGATTAGTGCATCAATGTATATTCTTTCAATTTATTAAAGAATTATTACGGAAAACAACGGCAATCGAGCTGTACACTTTATTGAAGTAAGTATTTCACGGAAATTTTAAATAATTAGCAGGATATCTACTTTAGTTTCTTTTATTGATGCAATAAATACTTGTATTGAACCTAAATATATTGTTACTATCTTATTCTTGTCTTATCTCGTCCCTTTGATTTCTATAATTTTGTCATAATCACTATAATTATTATTATTTCTGTTACTATTACTATTGATATGCATTGATTTTACCTTCAAAAACTATAAACATATATATAAAAAGTTTAATAATGATAAAAAAATCATAAATTCTATTCGGAAGAATTTTGTCCGCCTAGATCGTCCAAATTGCCCACTGTGCGTCGTGTCGATTCTCTCGTTTGAAACGAAGTTCGTGATTTGTAGCGTCTTTTACGTCGGAGTTCGTCGCTCGGCCCTTTATCTCGGATTCGTCGTCGTTATCTCGTCGGTTCTCTCGGAGTAGTCGAAATGCATGAAATATATTGAAAATCATAAATAAAGGTTCGAAATCGCTTTTTCGAGGCCTCGGAAGTCGTTCGATCCCGCTTTTCATCGGTAACGCAGGTCCCTAATTGTCCGGTTCCGTGCGTGTACTTTTCTTACGGCTCGATTAGAGAGAGAGGAGAGATTTTGTGGCGCGTATCAAAGATACCACGTCACAATACGTGCCAAAACGCTCCGCCCGTCGAAATTTATCGCTTCTTATCTTCAGACTAGCATGGACGCTACTCACCGCCTACCGCTTCCGTGCTTCCTGATTCGCTGATCTATTTTATTTAATAACTCGTTAACGAGGACAAATTTTATTACTTTTTATTTCACTTTTCGCTTCCAATTATCCATGTGGACACGTGTATTTCCGCGGTTGTAGCTTGCGTGAGACACCCTGTATACGACGTATACGTTTGAGATGACGATACGTCTACGGGTCAGCGGAGAGCGTTCTCCGCGACCGTGGGCTCGGACTCCACTCGCTCGGAGTCGTCGCAAAACACCCGGGTCGACCTATGTCAGGGACCGATCGCGTGCCGCGGTCAACGTTTGGTTATCCTCCGAGATAACGCAGTTGCCGCGGCGCTTGAACCTGACGCGAGAGCGTGGTTTTGTTTTCGTGCAGCGGGTCCCGTGCCGCCGACACGCCCGAGGTTGCCTTAAGGATACTTACGCCCGGATCGAATTATAGACATCTCTCGAAGTCGACGACTTTTCTTGCCGTAACTCGACGAGATGGACTCGACGAGTTCGTCTGCGTTGATGCGGTCCGCGTTGGTGCTTCGGCACCGCGCGACACAGCTTGGCAATCGCCTTGCTAATTATAACCGAACAAACGTGCGTGTCAAAACGTACAGATATATACGATTACCCTGAACGGTGGATCACTGGGCTCGTGGGTCGATGAAGAACGCAGCTAATTGCGCGTCAACTTGTGAACTGCAGGACACATGAACATCGACATTTCGAACGCACATTGCGGTCCACGGATACAATTCCCGGACCACGCCTGGCTGAGGGTCGTTATTATAAATAATACTGCTCTCGCTGTAACTTGGATTGCGGCGTAGAGCGAATAATGGGTACTCGCTGACGAGAGAACTTCGGTTTATCTCGTCGACGTTGCCTGAAATGAATGGTAGATAAGTGTAGCAAATAGCGGATATAAGAGAGAGAGAGAGAAAGGAGTAAGACGCAACTGCCGTTTGGTTTTCGAACGCAAAAGGGACAGAGGAATCTGGCGAGGAGAAGGCGTCACGCTCGGACTTTTGTTCGCTTTTATTATCGAACGCATCGACGTCGATTCGAATTAGTTTACCATCGACGTCGACTTTGAAAAACAT
The DNA here is from genome assembly GCA_916049575.1 of Ancistrocerus nigricornis. Taxonomy (NCBI): domain Eukaryota; kingdom Metazoa; phylum Arthropoda; class Insecta; order Hymenoptera; family Vespidae; genus Ancistrocerus; species Ancistrocerus nigricornis. Next base: position 26,714,406 of record OU696664.1, on the reverse strand, counting down.
TAAAAGCGATCGAGTCCGGGTCCGGTTCGGAGTCGAGATTGGAATATTCGTTTTTCCTTCCGATGCCCGAGCATGCCTTCGTCGAACGTATTCCAGCCACGATTCATCCCATCGTCGTCGACGACGCCCACATTGAGGAGTCGTTCACCCGGTGGTTCGTTTTGTCCACGAATTGCCTCCTTTCCCCTGGATTGCCTAGAAAAACGGTGTAGCCGGGAGGATAGCGAGTTTCGGACGAGCGACCACCGTTGCGTGACTCGATTCGGGCATTAGTCGATCGACGAGAGGCGCTCGCAGATCTTCGAAGACGCTCGATGTGCGCGCCAGGACCACGGTTTCGAAATTCTTGTTGCTCTTCGAACCATTAGCCTCCACTCTCTGTGTCTTTCTGTATCTTAGAAACATCTAAGACGACCTCAGAGTAGGCGAGATTACCCGCTGAATTTAAGCATATTATTGAGCGAAGGAAAAGAAACTAACTAGAATTTCCTTAGTAGCGGCGAGCGAACAGGAAATAGCCCAGCACTGAATCCCCCGGTACAGCCGTAGGGAAATGTAGTGTTTGGGAGGATCCGCCTTATATCCCGAGGCGCATGACCGCGTCCAAGTCCATCTTGAATGGGGCCACTTACCCGTAGAGGGTGCCAGGCCCGTAGTGACCGGTGCAGCGTCTTGGGAGGATCTCTCCGTAGAGTCGGGTTGCTTGAGAGTGCAGCTCTAAGTGGGTGGTAAACTCCATCTAAGGCTAAATATGACCACGAGACCGATAGCGAACAAGTACCGTAAGGGAAAGTTGAAAAGAACTTTGAAGAGAGAGTTCAAGAGTACGTGAAACCGTTCAGGGGTAAACCTGAGAAACCCGAAAGATCGAATGGGGAGATTCAGCGTCAGCGGCGTTGGCTCGGCGAAGTGGACGATGTCGCGGACTACGGTATCGCGACACGTTATCACTATGCCGCGTCCGGCGTCGTCGTCGTGCACTTCTCCCCTAGTAGAACGTCGCGACCCGTTGGGTGCCGGTCTACGGCCCGAGGTGTAAGACTGTCGCGTCGCTTCGGCGCACGCGGCAGACCCTCGGTTTCCCGGCCGGCTGCCCGGCGGTATAACGCACGGTATCTGGCCGCAATTTTTGAACTGCGTCGGGCCCGCCGCAAGCGAGGCCAGTGTCCCGGAGGTACGGACCCGGTGCCGTTCCCGAGCCTGGCCAGCTGTTGGCAGGCGGAGTCCTCAGACGGGCAGAAATAATGGTACCGGTCGGCGACGCTACTGCTTTGGGTACTCTCAGGACCAGTCTTGAAACACGGACCAAGGATATATATAGTCTAACATGTGCGCGAGTCATTGGGATCTAAAAGCCTAAAGGCGCAATGAAAGTGAAGGTCGGCTTCGCGTCGACCGAGGGAGGATGGGCCGCGCTACGACGCGGCTCCGCACTCCCGGGGCGTCTCGTTCTCATTGCGAGAAGAGGCACACCCAGAGCGTACACGTTGGTACCCGAAAGATGGTGAACTATGCCTGGTCAGGACGAAGTCAGGGGAAACCCTGATGGAGGTCCGTAGCGATTCTGACGTGCAAATCGATCGTCGGAACTGGGTATAGGGGCGAAAGACTAATCGAACCATCTAGTAGCTGGTTTCCTCCGAAGTTTTCCTCAGGATAGCTGGCACTCGCCCGTTCTCACGAACGTATGAGAGTCTCATCTGGTAAAGCGAATGATTAGAGGCCTTGGGGCTGAAACGACCTCAACCTATTCTCAAACTTTAAATGGGTGAGATCTCTGGCTTGCTTGAATATTGAAGCCACGAGATTTCGGATCAGAGTGCCAAGTGGGCCAATTTTGGTAAGCAGAACTGGCGCTGTGGGATGAACCAAACAGAGTTAAGGCGCCTAAGTCGACGCTTATGGGATACCATGAAAGGCGTTGGTTGCTTAAGACAGCAGGACGGTGGCCATGGAAGTTGGAATCCGCTAAGGAGTGTGTATCAACTCACCTGCCGAAGCAACTAGCCCTGTAAATGGATGGCGCTGAAGCGTCGCGCCTATACTCTGCCGTCAGTGGCAAGTGGGGCGGGCCACCCCTCGAGGGTGCCGCCATGAAGCCCTGACGAGTAGGCGGGTCGCGGCGGTGTGCGCAGAAGGGTCTGGGCGTGAGCCTGCCTGGAGCCGCCGTCGGTGCAGATCTTGGTGGTAGTAGCAAATACTCCAGCGAGGCCCTGGAGGACTGACGTGGAGAAGGGTTTCGTGTGAACAGCCGTTGCACACGAGTCAGTCGATCCTAAGCCCTAGGAGAAATCCTATGTCGATGACGGTGTGCAGACACAATGTTGTTCGTAAGAAATGACACACACCCGTCGGGCGAAAGGGAATCCGGTTCCTATTCCGGAACCCGGCAGCGGAACCGCATGCAATTCGGGCCCTCGTAAGAGTGTTCGTCGGGGTAACCCAAAATGACCTGGAGACGCCGTCGGGAGATCCGGGAAGAGTTTTCTTTTCTGTATAAGCGTTCGAGTTCCCTGGAAACCTCTAGCAGGGAGATAGGGTTTGGAACGCGAAGAGCACCGCAGTTGCGGCGGTGTCCGGATCTTCCCCTCGGACCTTGAAAATCCAGGAGAGGGCCACGTGGAGGTGTCGCGCCGGTTCGTACCCATATCCGCAGCAGGTCTCCAAGGTAAAGAGCCTCTAGTCGATAGACTAATTTAGGTAAGGGAAGTCGGCAAATTGTATCCGTAACTTCAGAATAAGGATTGGCTCTGAGGAGCGGGGCGCGTCGGGCTTGGTAGGGAAGCGGGTCTGGCTGACGTGCCGGGCCTGGGCGAGGTGAACGGCCTGCTCTGCGGGTCTGGGATCCGAGCTCGGTCCCGTGCCTTGGCCTCCCGCGGATCTTCCTTGCTGCGAGGCTTCCGTGACGGTTAAACCCGTCGTGGTCGTCCTCTTCGGCCGCCATTCAACGCTCAGCTCAGAACTGGCACGGACTAGGGGGATTCGACTGTCTAATTAAAACAAAGCATTGCGATGGCCCTCACGGGTGTTGACGCAATGTGATTTCTGCCCAGTGCTCTGAATGTCAACGTGAAGAAATTAAAGCAAGCGCGGGTAAACGGTGGGAGTAACTATGACTCTCTTAAGGGGAAAGGCAAGGCGGCCAAGTGCCGCATTTTATTTTTATTTTTTTTTTTTTCGTCGCCAAAAGTCATGCGACTGAAGTCGTACAGGCTCCGACTTAAGTACCAGGGAATTTTCGTCGCAATTGCTTAGAGCGCAGCTACGCCAACTCCAGGCCATAACCTGGAAGAAAATTGGTACTTAGAAAAATTTCTCTCATAAAGAGAAAAGCAATGCGACTGACGGAAAGCACTACGACTGCAACTAATGCGACCAACAACTGCCTTGGCTTAGCCGCGCCCGTAGCTGGAGGGGAGTCATAGTTTAGCAAGCAGCCACGTCTTCGTTGGTTGCCGCCACTAGTACCCCTTCGGGGGGAAGCTAAGAGCTGCCTCTGCGAACAACGGTCCTGGGGGCTGCCGTCCCCTTCGACCGGTTCTCAGTCGGCCCAAATACAAGAAGCAAAGCCTCGGATGACTCTAAGGAGTATTCATTTGCCGGAAAGCCCACAGGCTCCTCCGGCCCGATACACGCCGACGAAGCCGGACCTAGCCAGGCCGAAGCGTACGCATGCCGAAAACCAGGCTGCGACAGAACTTTCGCATCCTCCAGAGGCAGAGGAGTGCACGAGCAGCGTGCCCATAAAAACTGGCACGATGAAAAGCAGATTGACTCAATTGAGATCAAGAAAGCACCGTGGAGTGGAGAGGAGTCGGCGCTTCTAGCGCGTCAGGAAGCTCTACTTATACACCAGGGCACCAAATTCCTAAATCAGGCTCTTATGCCCCTGTTTCCGAATCGAACTCTGGAGGCAATCAAAGGCCAGAGGAAACACCTCAAGCACAAAAACCAAGTGCTCCTGATCCTAAGAGAGTTGGAACAGGAAGGTGGTGATGAGGGCCACCGCGAAACAAGTGACGAAACACATCCTACCTCACCAGAAGGTAGTCAGGCATCACCCGCCTCGGAGATGCTTTGCAGCATGGAGCCATTAAGTGGCTCAGAGTATCACGCGCAACACCTAAATCGGATATGTGCGAACGCATCCACATGGGATGCCAGTAGGGTTTTCGAAGAACTCGCAGCCTACTTACTTACAACCTTTCCGCCAAGGAAGCTAAATCGGAAGGAAGCGAAGTCTGGTACGCCAGCACCTACCTTGACCAAGCGACAAGCCCGACGTATTGAATACGCCAAGACTCAACGGGCATGGAGTAAGAACCCGTGCAACTGCCTTAGGAATATTCTTAAGAGCAAGGTTGCGGCTCGAACACCAGCCAAAGAGGTCATGGTTCAGTACTGGCGCACGATTATGACAAACGGGGCGAACACCACCCCAAGTTGCGAGTCCACGCGGCCCGAGAATCTGGAGCTTTGGCAACCGATAGACTCAGTGGAAATAGAGAAGGCCTTTCCGGAAATGACAACAAGCCCGGGGCCAGATGGCATCACATCTCGCCAACTACGAGCAGTCCCCCTGTCAGTACTAAAGAGGATATTCAACCTCTTCCTGGCATGCGGGCGGCTGCCCAAGCACCTCCTTGTGGGTAGAACCACACTCATTCCGAAAAAGGATGGTGCGCAAAACCCTGAGGACTATCGGCCCATAACGATCCAGTCAGTAATTACTAGGACCTTCCACAAAGTACTGGCCAAACGCCTAACAGATAAGGTCGTGTTGGACAAACGACAAAAGGCCTTCCTCCCGATGGATGGATGCGCCGAAAATATATTCGATTTGGATGTGATACTTAGGTATCACCGACAATACTTTAAAACGATGTACCTTGCATCAACGGACATCGCAAAGGCATTCGACTCGGTCTCGCACGAGACGATTAAAGACACCTTACGAGTCATGGGAGTGCCAAGTCCGATGATCAAGTACATCATGGACACGTACGAACGCGGAGTGACAACAATCACCTGCGGGGGATGGGAATCAGACCCCATACATCCTACATGCGGAGTCAAACAAAGCGACCCCCTATCGCCCATGATATTCAACATGGTGATAGATCGACTCTTACGCCGAATACCAGCGGAAGTCGCAGTAGATATTGGAGGGAATCGCTTCAACGCGTTCGCGTTTGCAGACGACTTAATATTCGTCGCCTCAACGCCAATGGGCCTCCAACTGGTGATCGATGTAGCCTCCGACTACTTACTACAGTGCGGACTTAATATCAGCGCGACTAAGTCCTTCACTGTAGCCATTAAGAACGTGCCACATAAGAAAAAGTCGGTGGTAGATGGCAAAGTCAGATTCAAGTGCCAAGGTAGAACACTACCGGCCTTGCAGAGAGAAGACGAGTGGAAGTACCTGTCACGTCTCGGGTGAGGGCCAATAACGCGTTCGTTACTCTACACCTACCCGGACGGTTTAAAGATTTGGCCTGTTTTGGTCACGAGACCTACGCCTCGTCTACCGTGGGCGGCCTAGAGATCGCAGGAGAGGAATCGCAATGAAGTTGGGTGCATAAATGAGATAATTGAAGATTTAAAAATAAATTGTCTGTTTATTCAGAAAAAAAATCTAATCTAATGTGACGACCTCCGGTTCGGGGAAGGCGAAGTCAGGTGGGACTTGATTTAGTCTCACCGTGTTATTTTTAGAGGGCGCAAGGTAGGTCCCAACGCTGCTTCCCGTTGGTGGGCGCGGTGAGGATCCTCTCGCTGCTCCTAGTCAGGCGTGCGCGGTGGGAAATCCCAACGCTGCTCCTTACTAGTGTGCGCTGTGAGCACTCCCAACGCTGCTTTCCAAAGGGTGGGCGCGGTGAGTGTTTCCCTTACTTAGCCCTATGTTAAAATAGCAGGATGAGGGTATGTTTTTATCGCGTTAACTGGTTTCGTGAATATGTTGTTATAAGGGAAGAGAGTTGGAGCGCAAAAAAAGAACTCGTATACTGCAAAAGAATGGATAGGAGGTTGACGAGAGGGACGTTGGTGTCCCGATCCCGGAGTCTACAATGACCAACTTATGAGTATGTCTAATGACTTACAGTTGATGAACGGAGGAGGAGTAATGGTATTAGCAGTAGCAGCAGCAGCAGTAGTAGTAGTAGTAGTAGTAGTAGTAGTAGTAGTAGTAGTAGTAGTAGTAGTAGTAGTAGTGGTTGTTGCTGTAGCTTCCACTCCGCTAATTTCCTTTATATCGAACTCGTATACGATTTTGACCCTTGAAGAGACTCCGCACAATGCACAATAAGACTTGGAATATTTAACTGTGAATCTCTAGAAGTAGGCAGTAGACTTGTAGACTTGTAGACTTGTAGACTTGTAGACTTGTAGACTTGTAGACTGATGATTCCTTGCTCGTTATGGGTTTTTAAGTGCTTCTGATGCTGCTGAGGAGGTGTAGCTTTGGTGAAGAGTGGGGCCTGATGGCGACACTTTGTGAGATTTTCATTGGTTGTTGATGTCGTAGGGTCTGGCGCATCGTTTGCTAAATCTTGGTTTTTTGTGGAAAGGGGGGTGTTGTGGTGGATGCTGATGCGGCTGGGAATCTTGGTTTTAGCGGACTGTCCGTTCGTGTTTTATCCGTTGGTTTCGAGTTGTATAGGCCGGATTTCGAAGTTCGTCTTGCGTCTTTTTGAGTCCAATTTCTTCTTGAGTCTGGTTTCTTCTTGAATCTGGTTTTCTGTTCTGCGTGTTGGGTTGCATCCGTTTCCTTTGATATTGCGTTTTCGTGGTGTATTCTTCACGTTGATTTGGTGTTTTTATGGTAGATTTATAATGGTCGAACTCTTAATAACTAATTTGAGGATCTTCGAGGGTTAGTAAAGAGACTAATTAAATAGAATTGGATTTTAGGTACTTTGCTATTGATCAATGAAAATGTTACTCCTTTATCTTTCCCTTGAAGATTCTCTATGTTTACTAATGTACTTATAATTATCACGCGTGTGGCACGAAATCGAGCGGGTGTCAGGTTCCCGTCGCGATATCGGGCGGCTCGAGCGCTTGGGCCCGTGACGTTGTCGCAGACAACGGGTCGCGTGTCGGCTCGCGTAGCGCAGCGCTTTCTTATCTCCCGCGTGAGATGTACGGCGGACACGCTTCATATTCGTAAGCGTGGCGTTGCATGAAAATTCTTAAGTTTGATTTTAAGCTATGTATTGTCAATAATAATTATTAGTGGAATTTTCATGGGACGTCACAGTACTTGAGCGTCCCATTCACACCCGAAGGGCGCAACACGGGTAAGCCCGAAATCCAACTGGGCGAGGCGTTAGACAATCTCACGAGAGCGCCGCTTCACAGCAAAGGCTGTTCGCGCTCCGAGTCATGGTTCTGCCAGGGTTATACCATCTTCTCACCCTTTGGGAATACCACCTTAAGCAGGCTCAAGAAAATTGATGCACTGACTCGGAAGGCGGTGAGGAAGTGGCTAGACCTCCCGCACGACGTAGCTAACGCCTACATTCATGCAAAGCTTGGCGACGGTGGATTGTCCATCCCGTCTATGAGATGGCTTATGCCACTCCATAGAAAAATAAGGCTCGAACGACTTACACGAGCCGGTCTTCCTAAAGACCACTTCCTAACCCAGGAAGTACAGAAGGCGACAAGACGGCTCACCGAAGGCCAACGAGTAATCGCTACGGCGAAAATGATCGAGCAAAGATGGGCTCAGTTATTACACGCGTCTTGTGACGGAAGAGGGTTAAGAGAGTCGGCAAAAGTGCCGCAGCAACATCAATGGCTGGCGGAGGGCAATCGCTTCCTGAGTGGAAGGGACTTTGTTAACGCAGCAAAGCTCCGCATCAACGCCATGCCAACGAGAGCAAGAACTGCCCGCGGAAGGGTAAAGGACCGACTGTGCAGAGCCGGCTGCAACGCCGTGGAGTCCTTAAACCACGTTCTCCAACAGTGTCATAGAACCCACAGGGCCAGGATCGAAAGGCACGATGCCGTGGCAACATATATCAAGAGGGCCCTTGGGAAAATATCTAATAAGGTAACGGAGGAGCCACACTTCGTAACACCTGAAGGCCTACAGAAGCCGGACCTCATTGCCAAAGTTGGAGACACGGCTCTAGTTCTCGACGCACAAGTGGTTAGCGAAAACATCGACCTAACGACTGCGCACGAGAACAAGACTAATAAATACAAACCGCTTAGCGGGGCCATCAAAGAACGATACGGCGTACAGCACGTAGCGTTTATGACAGCTACACTCTCATATCGTGGGATATGGAGCGAGCCATCTGCTAAGCAGATGCTCGAATAGAAGATTATCAAGAAAGGAGAGTTGAAGGTAATCTCTACCCGGGTCCTAATTGAAGGACTGAACAGCTTCTGGAGGTTCAACCGCACGACAACAACTACGATGCGGAACAGAAGACCAAGAAGCGGAATAGGCTAGACGAGGTAGGCCTAGTCGGATACCATGGTGCTGCCTGCCATACAGGCACAATACGGAGGAGGGGTTTTAGTGGGTAGTGCGTATCGCGAGCTGCGCGAGCCCCACACTATCGACCAAGTACAACTCTGGTCGATGTGCGTAAATGCATTTCCTCTCCTGTCGAAAAAAAAAAAAAAAAAAAAAAAAAAATAGCCAAATGCCTCGTCATCTAATTAGTGACGCGCATGAATGGATTAACGAGATTCCCTCTGTCCCTATCTACTAGGGGTGAAGGTAGTAGATGCGCAAACAGGCGTAACAGAAGGGTGATAATGTACGCCGTGGCCTCTCCCCAGGCTCTGAGCTTCAATGTGAAGAAGCTCGACAGAGTTAGGCGAAACGGAGATGGTTTATGGGGTGCCTCGAGCACCCGCCACGGCTTGCACTTATAAACGAGCCAAGCCTCTCTCTACTTAGGCAGACCCGACCTTCCCGTGGTATCCCTGTGTCTACGAAATCGTAGCTAACAAGGGTCTGCCTCCACAAAGAAGGAATTGCAGGTTATGAAGGGGCGGTGGACCCCGATGATTAACGCCCGCCGGCCATGCCCGCGCACCGGTACAGGTCCGTCCAGGGAAGCCTGGTGCTGATGAGGACTGGGGCTCCTGCTTTTCCGCCACCTCGCTTCGAGCGCGGCTTACGACAGCCGTAGGGTTCCCTTGCCCTGCGTGCTGGTATGCCACATATAGCGAGGTGTTACAGTCGAACGCTCCAAAGGTTTTCGGACGCAATGAAGTGTGCTTGATTCCGTGGCCCTTTATACACAACCCGGAACGACATACTTGGAGTAGGTGTCGGGGTGTTACGGACACCAAGCGCTGCGCCTCCCCGTGGCTCCCCGTGGGCGCGGAACGTGAGCCGTTCCGTGGCCGAGTCACCGCATTCCTACGCCTGGGAATATCTGAGGGTTTTTCCATCCTTAGTACCCTGGCTAGGGAGCGCTGGCTAGTGGATAATGAGGTGCGTATGCCTATATAGGCGAGGTAGCAGGGACGACCGGCATTTGGAGTCGGCGTTCTCGACACTAAATGTCCCTATCTACTTTCTAGCGAAACCACTGCCAAGGGAACGGGCTTGGAAAAAGGACCCCGCACAATCCTTATGGAGCATTAATTGCGCATGGTGGGGATGGCCCTTCCACGCGCCTCTTCTTATGGACGGAAAGCACGTATCCCCACCATGCGCAATTAATGCTCCTCTTTGTACATACGCACACATGGATATATATATATGTATGCTTATATGCATATACTATATAAATACCATCAAAAAGAACATTGCTAGTTGTATTTACGCTACGTACCAGAAGGATAAAAACTTCAACTTTGGGGGGTTGTATATCATAAACTATTGACTTTTAAGCTTTGTGCCCATTGACACTTTTAATCTACATGTCAAGGGCTATCATTTGCCTAAGTTTCGCAAAATTTAGCCGAGAGCCATTTCCCATAAGGATTGTGCGGGGTCCTTAGCGGGGAAAGAAGACCCTGTTGAGCTTGACTCTTGTCTGGCACTGTAAGGAGACATGAGAGGTGTAGCATAAGTGGGAGATGGTAACATCGTCGGTGAAATACCACTACTTTCATCGTTTCTTTACTTACTCGGTTAGGCGGAGCGCGTGCTTCGAGCCTTTGTGCTCGTTTGTCACGGTGTTCTAGAGCCAAGCGTGTAAGAGTGGCGTGAGGCTTCAGCCGATCGCCGACAATACTCCCGCGTGATCCGATTCGAGGACACTGCCAGGCGGGGAGTTTGACTGGGGCGGTACATCTGTCAAAGAATAACGCAGGTGTCCTAAGGCCAGCTCAGCGAGGACAGAAACCTCGCTTAAATACGCTCGGTATAACTGCTCTCGGCAGCAAAGCTCGTACGTGCATTCGAAACGAGCATCTCCCTCATTGATACCGATTCTATGTCCGACCTGTCGGCTATACCCGGTTTTATGCACGGCGTCTTATGGAAAAAATCGATCGAGTTGTCGATCGACTTTTGGTTTCAAATTCCATATCAGGCCACTCCGATGCATTTACCCGGTCGAATGGTGCTCGACAGGAAGGTCCCACAGCGATATACCTTCTCGGTACGGTAGCCCCCGTACAGCCGAGACACGTACCTCCCCCCTAAATATACCGATTTTTCGGCCGGCCTGTCGGCGAAGCACGGCCTTATACACGCTCTCTTATGGGAAAAAACGTTCAAATTTCAAGGAAAAACGACGTACCTCGAAAAACTTAGAAATTTTTTCTCAATCGCATTAGTTTCCAATCTAAATGCGTGTTATTCGAAATCCAGTCATATTAGTTTCCGTCGAAAAAATTTTTCTCAGGAATCGAGTTCAAAGTCCCATGTGCCCTCTCACGGAACGTAAGACTCGTAAAGGTACGTTCGTACGGTGATCCTAGCGCGAGTCGCCCCTTCTCGCGAGGATCCCGTGCTCTGACGCTGTAGCGTGTATGTCCCTTATATGTACCGATTCTGCGGCCGACCTGTCGGCGAAGCACGGTCTAGAGCACGTTCTCTTATGGGAGAAAACGTTCAAATTTAGAGGAAAGACGAAGAGAATCGAAAAACTTAGAAATTTTACGCAGTCGCATTAGTTTCCTTCGAAAAATTTCGTTTCCAAGTACCGTGTGCCCTCTCACGGTACGTAAGAATCGTCAATGTACGTTCGTACGGTGATCCTAGCGCGAGTCGCCACTTCTCGCGAGGAGACCCTTCCTTCGTCGCCGGAGCGTGCGCTTCCCCTATATATACCGATTCTGCGGCCTACCTGTCAGCGACGAACGGTCGAAAGCACGCTTTCTTATGGACAAAAACGGTCAAATTTTTTTTTCTCAAAGGTGTTATATGCTGACATGTTAATAAGTAAATAAATGTTTAAATAAAGAAATAACTAATGTATTTATCGATGCAAAACGGCGATTAACGCAATTTTTAGACACCGTCGCCGACAGGTCGGCCTAAGAATCGGTATATATAGGAGGTATGCACGCCTCGGCGGCACGACACGGACTCCTCGCGAAGAGGGGCGACTCGCGCTAGGAGCTCCGTACGAACGTAACGTGACGAGTCTCGCGTCCCGTGAGAAGGCACACGGGACTTTGAAATCGATTCCCGAGAAAAAATTTTTCGACGGAAACTAATACGACTGGATGTCGAATAGCACGCACTTAGATTGGAAACTAATGCGACTGCGAACAAATTTCTAAGTTTTTCGAGGTACCTCGTTTATCCTCGAAATTTGAACGTTTTCTCCCATAAGAGAGCGTGCTTTAGACCGTGCTTCGCCGACAGGTCGGCCGCAGAATCGGTATATACAGGGTGTATCCGACCAACATGTCGTGAGCTATATCACGTTGTAGCCAGGAATAAATAGAGCCGAAAGAAGTCATAAAAGTTAACATAAGGTAGGTTAGTTAACGAGTTATTAATTATCAAAGATTAGGCGAAAAAGCGGTAGGCGGCGAGCCGCGGCCATGCTATTCTGATGACGAGACGCTAGAAGAAAGCGAGAAAGGAAGGGAGAGAGAGAGAGTCCGCGTGAGTCGCCAACGTAAGGTAGCGCCGTGGAGGAAAGGAAGAGAGAGAACGAACGAAAGAGGAAGGAAGAGCGAAAGTAAACAATTCGATGCTCGACCGTCTCGCCCGCGGCTCGCCGCCTACCGCTTTTTCGCCCTATCTTTAATAATTAATAACTCGTTAACTAACCTGGCTTATGTTAACTTTTATGACTTCTTTCGGCTCTATTTATTCCTGGCTACAACGTGATATAGCTCACGACATGTTGGTCGGATACACCCAGGGTACCCAAGCCTCAATGTAAAAGAGCGGACTAGCATTTTTAGTACTTACACCTTTCACAGGTAGCGTTCCAGTCGCCACTAACACAACGTAACCGCTTATCCGTGTGTTTACACACACACATTCATACGAATTGTATATATGAATCCACTCCAAACGCGCTTATATATAGGGATGTTATAAAAAATAATTTACATTATTTTTTTCCATAAATACATTTTTATTATTTACTTTCAATTGTATACATAGGTATATATAATTTATATGTTAACATGGATATATACAAAACAAAAGACATATTGCTACACCGATTTAACTCTGCACTCTAACGACTTTTTAAATTTAGATGAGGCAGAATGTTCCTTAAAAAGAAGGAACTCTCTGTGGTCGTGGCTACAAAGACATTGCCATTTAATAATGTAATAAGGAGTGAAATGTTTCCATAACCTTATTAATAATAATAGAAAAAAATAAACTAAAATCCGTCATATCAAAATACATCCTTGCCTTACTTGGACAAGTGACACAGTATTTAACTATAATCATTCGGACTTGTCAATATTTTTAAAAATAGTATAAAGTTGTAGAGTGCAATAAGTTAATAACAAATTATGATATATACAGATTTACATATTGTTTGGACGAACACGTTAAACAAAAACGTGTTCGTCAAAACAATTCATGAAAAACAGAAAGTACATGTAAAATTAAAACAAAATTGTTTTCTACAAACACCTTATTTCTTAAATATTATATGCTTATAACGCAGCATGCAAAAGTACATTTGTATTTACAATATTTACAAGAGAAAAATATTTACAATATTTATAAAAGAACAATATTTACAAGAGTGCTTAGAACGCAGCATGCAAAAGTACATTTGTATTCTCAATATTTACAAGAGAAGTATGTGAGCCGCTCAAGATTTTTCTTACATTCATAAGATGAGTAACGGATAAAATATACAGATTATTACAAAATTTATACATACGTGATTGACATGTATTAATTTCCTCTTCATGTATGTGAGGGACTGCAATAGGTTCTGCAAAAAGCAATTGTTATACATTAGAATCAAAGGAAATGAAGAAAGATTCTTACGATTTAAGGATAAAATATTTAATAACATTTACCTGGTAAATACTGAGTAGGAACTGCAACGTTACTGAGCTTATGCGGCAGAATATATTTTTCTTCAAATGTTTCCTGCACACAGCCCTATTTCTCAGTTTGTCTCTCGGGAGTGTTAACAGATGTGGATTTCCCACAGCCGAAATCCACTTTTGAAGGCGAGCTTCATCAGCTGCCCGCTGAGGAAAAGTAAACATTTTTCCTCCTATTGTTTCGCAGCTAAGAACGGCACACCTTCTGGCGGCCATGTTCTTTTTTTGTTTTCCCTAAAAAAAAAGAAATTAAAATTTAATACACTTAAAGAGATGAGTTCCAACTGAAAACGATATTGCAGATCAGTAAAGTTTTCAGAAGAAACTCTGAACTAACAATATAAATTAAATAAGAGAAAATTAAAAAAAAATCCTGATATGGTTTTCGACGATCCCTCTTCTTCGACAGTCCTTAATGATTCACTGCACTTTACACGTAATTCACTGCACTTCACACGTAAAAGAGATACTTTCAGAACTGAAACACTTTCCAACCAATTCGTCCGCTGCCGCCACTCGCAACAACTTCCAAACGGGGACTGAGCATGCGTACCCACCTACATACAGTTCCATTGTGTTAGTGGCGACTGGAACGCTACCTGTGAAAGGTGTAAGTACTAAAAATGCTAGTCCGCTCTTTTACATTGAGGCTTGGGTACCCTGGATACACCCTGTATAAGGGTTATGCACGCTTCGGCGGCACGGTACGGACTCCACGCGAGACGGGGCGACTCGCGCTAGGAGCTCCGTACGAACTTAACGTGACGAGTCTCGCGTCCCGTGAGAAGGCACACGGGACTGTGAAATCGATTCCCGAGAAAAAATTTTTCGACGGAAACTAATGCGACTGGATGTCGAATAGCACGCACTTAGATTGGAAACTAATGCGACTGCGAAAAAATTTCTAAGTTTTTCGAGGTACCTCGTTTGTCCTCGAAATTTGAACGTTTTCTCCCATAAGAGAGCGTGCTTTAGACCGTGCTTCACCGACAGGTCGGCCGGAGAATCAAGAGATGTGATACGTCATCTTGCCGCGTGACGTAGTCTGCCGTCCGAGCGACCATCCAAGACGCTACCGTATATCTATACGCCTGACCACTAGCCAGTTTAAAGGGCCAGAAAAATATCTCCTCATCGACAGCAATATTCCGTGATGTTATGACTCGAATTTATTAATTACGATACGCTGAGGTGATTGCGACACTGAAAACAGTCATGTTCATACATAATAGAGAAGATATTAAGCTCTAAAAGTGAGGCCGCGCCCCTTTTCCACATATTTTCTCATTTCCAAATTTTTCGATTACATCCCTGAACTATATACTTCTAGACACGAACTCGATGGGTCCAATATGAAAGCGCTACCTAGCAGTCAATTTCTGAAATTTTTCTAACCTTTGAAGTGATGTATGTGTAATTATATGTGTCCTCGGAAGTGATATTTTAATAAATTTACGTTGGATATTGAAATAAGCGATAAGGTGAGTCCTTTAGAACCGATTTAACATAATATGCCGTTATATAAAATGAAAATCGTACTTTTGAAAAACTTATTGGTGAATTTTTATATTTGTGGAAAAAGTCGGGTTAGGCTTATTTAAAATTCGATAACTTTATATCAAATTATTATATCCACGTAAATTTAATGTCCTAATCTCTAGAATTTACTCTTGCAGGAAAACACCATACATATCCTCCAAGGGGTAGAAAAATTGTGATGTCGGTATGTAAAATGTATCAAAATATATTGTCGCAGAACGTATTTCACTTAACATGCTAACCAGAATATTTATCTTATTCCTTTAGATGACCTAAGCGAAGACATTCTCATCGAAGATAGTCTTACTGCTTAACGACATACGATATTATGGAATAGTAAGAAATAATCACTGTTTGCAACAGAAGAAGACGAAGTTACCAACAGTTTACTGGTCCACGAGCATGCTGCTTTCCTGCAATTTATCTGCGTAAAGTGATTCATTGCTTTCCATTACATCATATTTTTAGCATTACTATTTTTAATAAGTATGAAAGAGGTTCTAACGAGTTGATGATGCAATTAGTTGCGTTTAGATATTAATGTTTTTATTCTGTTTCAGTATTCTACTTAGCTTTGATCAAAAATATGCTTGAAATAAAAAGAAAGTAACTTTTTTTGATATTCTATACAGATCTATGATGTCATTCACCTTTAACATAATAATATTTTTCAAACGCTTGGTTCTTGGATTCTATCTAATTTAATAGAGGACCTTTAACAATGTATACAGTTTTCATGGTAATTCTTTCATTTCTCTGCTACAACAAATATACATATTAAACGTTATTATTAAAGATATTAATGTTTTTATTCTGTTTCAGTGTACTACTTAGCTTCGGTCAAAAATATGTTTGAAAGGCAAGTAACTTCTTTAAATATTACATACAGTTCTATGATTATGTTTATCTTTAACGAAATAATATTTTTCAGGGTCATGAAGATATCTCATAAGAAATCAACTGGGGCCAGAACTAATGATTTAATGAAGTAGGATTAATTGGATTGAATAATAAAATTTTGTAATAAAATAAAAACATTTTGATTGTAATTATCCCTAAAAAGACAAAATATTGTATATAATTAGATGAAAATATTAAAAATGTAGGGATAGGGTGTCAGTATGGATAGAGATCAAATAATAATGATTGTAAACTAATTTAGTTCGTTCTGTCAAAAAAATGAATTCTTAAATTGTTACCTGTAACCAGATTATTATAATAAAAGGAACAACATTCAATTTATATATTTATTTAACATTAGCCTTTTTAAAAATACTTAATTCCTTTTATTTTATAATCGCATATTTGTTACTTTTTTAAACATGGAACTAGAAACTACAGTAGCATATCTCTTGAAAATGATCCAGAATTACATACTGCAATTAAATTAGCAACTGTTTTCCATAAATCCATGCGTTGATTTTTTTAGTCTCTGCAAAAAGTCGTGTTAGGTTCATATAAAATTAAATAGGTACAACTAAAAATATTATCTCCACATAAATTTAAAGTCCAAACCTTTCAATGTACTCTCGAAATATACCACCAAAAGTATCTTCAAAACAATTACAATGTAAACTGTAATTATTGTTAAAGATCTTCTATTAAATTCATTCCAAGAGTCGACAGAATCCAAGAACCAAGAGTCTGAAAAATATTATTCTGACAAAGGTAAATGAAATCATAGAACTGTATATAACATTAAAAGAAGTCACTTTCCTGGTAAGCATATTTTTGACCAAAGCTTAGTTGTCCACTGAAACAAAATAAAAACATTAATATCTTTAATAATAACTGTTAATGTATATATTTGTTGTAGCAGAGAAATGATACAATTACCATGTAAACTTTAAACATTGTTAAGGATCTTCCATTAAAGAAAGTACTTTCCTGGTGAGCATATTTCTGACCAAAGCTAAGTTGTCCACTGAAACAGAATAAAAACATCAATATCTTTAATAGTAACTTTTAATCTATATATTTGTTGTAGCAGAGAAATGAAAGAATTACCATATCAACTGTATTCATTGTTAACGATCTCCTGTTAAATTCATTCGAAGAGTAGATAGAATCCAAGAACCAAGCGTCTGAAAAATATTATTATGTTAAAGGTGAATGACATCATAGATCTGTATAGAATATCAAAAAAAGTTACTTTCTTTTTATTTCAAGCATATTTTTGATCAAAGCTAAGTAGAATACTGAAACAGAATAAAAACATCAATATCTTTAATAGTAACTTTTAATCTATATATTTGTTGTAGCAGAGAAATGAAAGAATTACCATATCAACTGTATTCATTGTTAAAGATCTTCTGTTAAATTCATTCCAAGAGTAGATAGAATCCAAGAACCAAGAGTCTGAAAAATATTATTATGTTAAAGGTGAATGACATCATAGATCTGTATAGAATATCAAAAAAAGTTACTTTCTTTTTATTTCAAGCATATTTTTGATCAAAGCTAGGTAGAATACTGAAACAGAATAAAAACATCAATATCTTTAATAGTAACTTTTAATCTATATATTTGTTGTAGCAGAGAA
This sequence comes from Ancistrocerus nigricornis, assembly GCA_916049575.1. Classification (NCBI taxonomy): domain Eukaryota; kingdom Metazoa; phylum Arthropoda; class Insecta; order Hymenoptera; family Vespidae; genus Ancistrocerus; species Ancistrocerus nigricornis. The sequence goes on along the minus strand of OU696664.1, from coordinate 26,696,855 downwards.
ATGAAAGAATTACCATGTCAACTGTATTCATTGTTAAAGATCTTCTGTTAAATTCATTCCAAGAGTAGATAGAATCCAAGAACCAAGCGTCTGAAAAATATTATTATGTTAAAGGTGAATGACATCATAGATCTGTATAGAATATCAAAAAAAGTTACTTTCTTTTTATTTCAAGCATATTTTTGATCAAAGCTAAGTAGAATACTGAAACAGAATAAAAACATCAATATCTTTAATAGTAACTTTTAATCTATATATTTGTTGTAGCAGAGAAATGAAAGAATTACCATGTCAACTGTAGTCACGGTTAAAGATCTTCTGTTAAATTCATTCCAAGAGTAGATAGAATCCAAGAACCAAGCGTCTGAAAAATATTATTATGTTAAAGGTGAATGACATCATAGATCTGTATAGAATATCAAAAAAAGTTACTTTCTTTTTATTTCAAGCATATTTTTGATCAAAGCTAAGTAGAATACTGAAACAGAATAAAAACATTAATATCTTTAATAGTAACTTTTAATCTATATATTTGTTGTAGCAGAGAAATGAAAGAATTACCATGTCAACTGTATTCACTGTTAAAGATCTTCTGTTAAATTCATTCCAAGAGTAGATAGAATCCAAGAACCAAGCGTCTGAAAAATATTATTATGTTAAAGGTGAATGACATCATAGATCTGTATAGAATATCAAAAAAAGTTACTTTCTTTTTATTTCAAGCATATTTTTGATCAAAGCTAAGTAGAATACTGAAACAGAATAAAAACATCAATATCTTTAATAGTAACTTTTAATCTATATATTTGTTGTAGCAGAGAAATGAAAGAATTACCATGTCAACTGTATTCACTGTTAAAGATCTTCTGTTAAATTCATTCCAAGAGTAGATAGAATCCAAGAACCAAGAGTCTGAAAAATATTATTCTGATAAAGGTAAATGAAATCATAGAACTGTATATAATATGAAAAGAAGTTACTTTCCTGCTAAGCATATGTTTGACCAAAACGAAGTAGAATACTGAAACAGAATAAAAACATCAATATCTTTAATAATAACGTTTAATATATATATTTGTAGTAGCGGAGAAATGAAACAGTTACCATGTATTAACGACGTAAAATCCTGGTCTTCGAAATGGCAACTGCATACAAATCTTAATTAGTTCAATTTCTCTAGCGGTGGACAAACAAAATCTTCCACTCCTAAGTCTTGTACCCAGCTTTGCATCTGTATCACAAAATGTATTTACTTAAAAAATGTCTGAAGTATTTTTATATTTTAATTACTTACTCTTTATTATACTAATTGATATGTTGTAAATTATAAGGTTACCGACATTTTTAATCACTTACCTTGATGGATTGAACAGAAATTTTAAAAAACTGCATTCCGCTGTTCGCTTATTATGTTCACAATAAGGCACGTAACATTTTCATGCATGAACCATGATTTTTCTCTTCTAAAATATTCCAGACAAAAATTCACTCTTACTCGATTTAAATTACATTGCTGATACTTCGACGATCGCGCACATGTTCGACTTTAGCGTGCGATTGGTCGAAACGGTCAACTCACTGAGCGCCAATGAGGCAAGCAATTGACAAAAAATTTAATTTTTAAAAATTAACTACCTATTCCCCTTAAACTAAATTATACGAAAATTGTAAAAATTCACTCAGTGTTGAGAGGGTTTTCATATAAATGTCGATATCGATGTTATCCATACTTTTCGTTTCATAAGTATCTATATCGATAATATCCGTACTTTTCATTCCAGTCATCATGTGTATCGATATTTAGTAAATTAATGTTTGACATTTCATAGGTGGAACATACGTAATTAAAAACATACATACATACATTCATACATTCATACATAGGGTGCTAAACTCATAACTCTACCTTTTGGCTTTCCCGGAGTCGGGTAAAAAATGGTCTGCCATATAAGATCTAATAGCACTACTTTATACCTATAAAAAATCCTGTGCAGATTAGTTTATCAGATTCCGAGAAAAGGGAACATTTATATGAAAAAACTTGATTTTTCAGGAGAGGCAAAAAACTCTGCGATTTATATTTCCCGGTCGTAATGACGTTTCAGATCGATTTTTTTCACTCAAATCGATAAATTAACTGCCTCCTTTCTCTTTAGAGTGCAGGGAGAATTTTTTAAGCCAATAGGGTAGGCAAGTGACAAAAAATTTAATTTTTAAAAATTTTTGACTACCAATCGCCTCAAACTAAATTAGACGAAAATTGGACAAATTCACTCAGTGTGGACAGGATTTACATATAAATATCGATATCGATGATATTTATACTTTTCGTTTCATAAATAACGATATCGATAATATCCGTACTTTTCATTCCAGACATCATGTGTATCGATAATTTGTAAATGAATACGTATCAATACCAAACCGATCGAAAACTAATTTTTTTTTAAACTTCTTAAAAATGTAATGGTGTTTGAAAAAAATTTATTCGCTCCGTGCACGACGCATGGTGACATCTGGTGGTTAGAAAGCTGCAAAAAAGGTGGAAAAATACAGAGTACTATAGCGATTTGTAAAAAAAAATGCGATTAATTAAGAAAGAAGCATACTTTCGTAATTGTGCTTCGTGTGTTTGATATCCACGATATCCTTTATTATTTAAAACAAAAAAAACACGTAAGTACTGTCCGGTGTATTTAAATTTTTAAGATTTTGCTTTTCAGAACACACGGTTATCGACGCCTGCAGGAACTTCTATTCCGAATTCAGTGCAATCAATTATTACACGAGTGTTAGCATAATCAGTATAAAAACACTTCAGCATTGTTCCTTGTACTATATCCTTTGCAGGCCAAAAAACTAATTCTAAAGTAGCTGTAACTAACACTTGTAAACATAAATGAAATATTCTACTGGCTGTTCTGTGAACATTGAATAAAACACTTATGGCAGAAAAAGTTAATCCTGTTTTCATCTTAATTAAAAATATTAAAAGTGCATTTTTGGCTGACATTTTCATGTTGTCTAAATTATTAGTCTTCACAGCTTTTAATAGGAATTCGAAATTTTCTAAGCTTACTCCAGCAAGATCTAACAATTGTTCTTTGGTTTTGATCGATGAAAACCCATCAAAATTACCAGCATCTTTACATTTGCTGTCTGCCACATCTACTTGAACAAACTGTTCGACAAAGATTTTTTCCAATGTACCACACTGTTTATCCTTGTATTTTTTTTTATTAGGTACTACAATCATATTAGTATTTTCAATTATAGTTGTCTGAACTTCAGCATGACAACAACCATTCTCATAAATATATCTGTTGCAGATAAACATTTTTTCTGGCTGAGTACAATTGGAAAAAATATTAGCTTGGCATTCTTGATCCTCATACACTTCCGTGTTAGTTTGATTTATTGGAACATCATCAACTACTAAATTAGTAACATTCGTCTCCATTTGCACCATAATGACCTCTTCTTTCTTTCTAATTGCTGACTCCATTTTCAAATTTCTTCGCTTCATATAACGATTATGCCTAGAATAGATAATTATTTTAAACAAAACTGGAAGTACATTTTAGATAAATTGTAGAAATTATAGATCAATTACATACCGCTCTACCGATGACTTGCGATTGACAGCTTTTACTCCATATGCAGCAGGGAATATGCTTGGCACATAACTAGGACTTAATTCATTTTCAGATTTTTTATTATTAAAAAAATGCGCACTGCATATGCAGCTGGATGGCGTTGGATGCCAAGGTGTACCATCGGAACTAAATTACGATAAAACACGTATGAGTTACACGAATCACGCTTTACATGCGAAATGCTTAAAAGTGAGGTTAGGGTACCTACTTTATTCTTTTTACAGCAGCAATCCATCGCTTTCTCTGTTCTGTTTTATACTTGGCTTTTGGGAAGCGATAAAATGTAGAGTTGTTATTTAGGCCATTGTTTTTGCAATTCACCACACAACACGAAGTATGGCCCATTTTTTTTAATAATTCTCTATGATTGCTGTACTATTTTTCCACCTTTTTTGCCTTCTTTCGCCGCTTCGTGCGCTTCGGTCGATTATCGTATCCCCTCCAGGTGGATGCACGGAGCGAATAGAGCTAGCTAATCGACTTTTTATTAGTTCATTCATTTAACATATAATTTATGTAAACTCTTATTTTTTCATTTTATTATTAATTTAGCATGCAAATTCATAGCATGTATGTACGAGTCTTGAATAGAAAATGCTCTAGTATGTCTTTTATTATAATTTCCCCTATAAAAAATCGAAATCAATCTACAGAGATTGGTAATCCTGGTGTTTTTCTGCGTCACTCGTTTTGAACGGCATTGTCTTCTAAAGCGTGCCTTTTATGGCATAACGCACTTAGACGTCGTCGTGAACGTTCTATTTTTATTGCAAGTTTTTATTTAAAAGTTTCTTCGACCAATAAACGGTAAGTTTTTCAAGTTTTGCTTTTAAAAGTAGGATATATATATAGTAGACTCTCAGCTAATGACGTTAATGTGTATCGTGTTGTATGAATTCGCGTTGTAAGAAATAATTAAAATCAGAAGAGACCGGTCAGCTAAAATAAATTTTACCGCAATATGTGTAGAATTCCTGAGTTTGTTTATGCGCGTTGTAGAAATAATTGCGTTATTAATTTAGTTAATGTTTATTTGCGTTATTAATCTTAAATTCGGGCTGTAGAAACTCGTGTCATAGGTAGGAGAGTGTAGTGTGTAACAAAGCTTAAAGACAAAGAACGTTCACGGGACAAAAGAGTGACAAAATCACAAAGCGAATTTCGCTTTGTGCACTTTTTGAAATTTCCTAAGGCGCGTTATAAACATTCTTTGTGAAAAATCAGATAAACAAATCTTTCAATGTAACTTGATGTCGTTAACCGGAACACGTTATCATCGGCTTTTTCGCTCTGTGAACGTTTTCAGTGTATTCATTTATCGTATGCATGTAAACTGGATATATATATATATATATATATATTATTTATGCATTTATTATTCCAGATGAGCAATCCCGAAAAGAAAGCCGGAGAGCAGAAAATGCAGTGTGGTAAATATTTCTTTCCTATCTATACCATCAGTTTAAACGCATTTGATCCTCCCCCCCCCCCCTAACAGTACTAGCGTATACGGTGCACAGCGGGCAATTTGAACGATCGAGGCGGGCAAAATTCTTTCGAATACAATTTATGATTTTTTTACATTATTTTTATTTTTATATATATGTTTTTAGTTTGAAAGGTAAAGTAAATGCATATTAATAATAATAATAACAGAAATAATCATGAAAACCCCTGAAAATCCCTGTATCCCTATTTTCTAAAGGATGCGTCTAAAAGTATACTTAATAAATAATTATTTTTAAAGAAAAGTTGTAAAAGTATTTTTATATTTAAAATGATTTTTAATTATTTGATTGTTGTAATTACTTGCAGAAGAAGAAAAGGATCTGCGGACGGCCGAACAGCTGCGCGCGGAGATCGCTGCGCGCAAAGTATTTTATAATCAGGAAATGCATAAGCATCGGGAGCAGATGCAACAGCAGCACCACATGATGGTGGAGATGCAGCAGCAACTGCTCCTGCTGCAGCAGCGGCCACAGCAGCAGCAACCACCGCAGCAGCAGCCACGGCAGCCACCGTAGCAGCAGCCACCGCAGCAGCCCCAGCAAGGTGAGGCGGTATTTATTGTTAATAATATAAGTAATTCTAGTAACTCATGTATAGATGATATAATCGAAATGTAACATTTTTTTCAGGATACCGTAGGCGTTACCGGGCCGGCGCCTCTGTCCGGCGATATTATGAACGCCGTGAAAATGTGTTGCACGCCGCCGATTTTATTAATCGTGTGGCGAAAGGAGGGGGGAACTTCGGACCAACGGACAAAAGAAAAGAAAATAGTTTAGTTATAAGTTTATTATATTTAATAAGAAATAGTTTTAAGTTTTAGTAAATTTATTGTAAAATAGATAAATAACATTAAAAATGTAAAGTGGGCCGTCGCTGTAGTTAATATAAACAATAAATCGTGCTTTTTCTTGCTACATAAAGATATTAAATCAATGATGCGTCGCATCTTTATTAATAACTTTTTATCAAATATCTATAATTTCAATTTCCATATTGGTTCTTTAGACCCATGTTAAACATTGTTGACTTCATAAATTACACATTCTCCTTCAAACAATTTTACTAAAATAACAATCTCTGTAAAAAACCTTGTACAAAGTACGCGACGCACAGTGGGGCAAGCGCGCTTCAAACGTGGCATAAAATCAAATGCACATCGACCGACTCTTCAAGTTGGATATTATTTCTTCTATGGATTGTAATTAGTCTAAAAATAGGAACAAATGGACTGTAGAATAATTTTAATAATGCAAACTTGTTTTATTCTATTTTTAATATGTACAGAAAAATTAAAAAATTTAAAAGGCGTGTAATTTCTTAAATTTCGTCGTCATCATCGCTATTCCCATTATAATCATTGTCACTACTTTCACTCTCTATATCCCGATGACCAGATCAGAACTCAATAAATATAAGTTAATATACTATTTATAAAAGTATCTTAGATTCATTATTCAAATTAATTGAGTTCCAAGGTATATCGAGTGTTGATTCTTCTTTTTTCTAAAAGGTTTAGGTTTTTAGAATATAGGAAAGTTTTGTTCTTTTGCTACTTTTTGCTACTTTCTTCGCTACATACATTTTTTGACAGTTTGTCGTATTGTATACAGAGAGCATTACGCCAAAAAATGGAGTCGAGAAAAAACTAATATATATGTTTCTAACTTATTTTTATTATATAAAATGTATGTAGCGAAGAAAGTAGCAAAAAGTAGCAAAAGAACTAAACGTTCCTATATTCTGAAAACATAAACCTGTTGTACCCGCGAGTCGCCTAAGCGACACAGCAGTATCGTATTCAAGGCCGCCTTCCGAAAAGGCGACCAAAAAGTAATGTATAAGCATTGCATCACCCGAGTGCCTGGACATTGCGAGTCCCGAGCCTAAGATGCAATTCAGCGATTCTCCCTTCTTAGCGCCGAACGCTAAGGAGTGGCACGCACAGAAATAAGGAAACGAATAGAGAGATCATCGAGAGCGAGCAAAGAGTTAGGAGGGTTACTTGTGCCTCACCAATAACCAGTTATTTAATAAAAGTCATACTTATACTCAAGAAGAACCTGATCTATACCTCAAACACCACCTTCCTTCCGCTTCCAAAGATAACCGGTAACCGGCTGACAAGCGCGGATTACCACATTGGTGGCAGCGAGTGGGATCGTTTTGCAAAAAAATTTTGCAAATACGTGGCAGTTATCGCCAGAAGAAGCAAAGGCCAAGGTGAAGGACGGTGTAAACTACACCGAGACGGAGGAAGCAGACCAGGCAATCTAACACCAGGCGGCAGCCAAGGTTCATACGAGGAAGTAGACGACTGGACGAGCGACAAGGAGGAGACGAGCCTTATCGACAGCTCAGCTTACGGCACGAGCCAGTTCACCGAGCTTATCTGCGGACGGCGCGGAGAACGAGATATAGGGCAGTCAACTCCCAGCGAACAGGTGACAGCAACGGCGGCAGCCCAGCAGAATGTGGCGAACACTTCTACTGTGAGTAACACCCACACCTAGCTCAGCACGCAAGACAAACGTAAAAGCAGCGACCGTATGTCCGACCAGGGCAAGTCCGCAAAAGTATATTTCCTGCCAGACAAACAGCAGTTTAGTCGATCACTCGAATCGTTTTTCGACGAAAAATTAATATTTACCACCCCAGAAAGCGAATGTAAACGTAGGAAATTGTCCGCGACAGCCGTAAAACATCTCTGTACGGATAGCGATCTTAGCGAATCAGACCACGGCGCATCGGGATTACAATCACCGATTAGTGACCGAATAGAAACCAGACGAGAATACCCAATAGAAACGCTAGACTTTTCGCTTTTAGAAATAGAAGACGACGAAATGACAGAACAATTAAGCCTCAAGGAAGCACGCAAGTGCATAAACCCTTTTGACGGGAGTTCAACCACCAAACTTTTAGAATTCCTAACGGCGTGCGACTATACATTTGCGCAACTTAAAGAAACCGATAGACCAGCATTATTCGCGTACATAAGAAATCTCAAACTCGTAGGAAAAGCGGCAGAAGAAATGCGATATAAAGAACTTAATACGTACGAAGAATTAAAAACGGAATTAGAAGCAATATTTTTAGAAAAACGCTCAGTATCGGCAGTACAAGCTGAGCTACATAGAAGCTATCAAAAACCAGGGGAAAGCGCGCAGGCGTTCGGGCAACGCGTAGAAAAGCTATACATGCAACTCGTAAGATTAACGATAAAACCGCATCACGACGCGAATTCCAAGCGAAACCTAACCGAGGTTCTAAGAGACCAGGCTAAACACGTTTTCGAGAATGGCCTGCAGGGGCGAGTAGGGACGCTTGTTCAGGCTAAGGGATACAAAACCCTGCAAGAAGCGATCGTAGGAGCGATAGACATAGAAACGACGTATCAAATATCCCAACCGTACCAACCCTCCGGGCAAAATTCAACCCTCCGATGTGGAAATTGCAACCGAGTAGGGCACGCGACTAGTGACTGTTACGCGCGAACTAGAATAAACCCGCGAAATACACCAAACCGTACAGGAGGCACGGGACCCGGCAGGAACCAAATTGTGTGCCTCACCTGTGGACGGCCCGGGCACATGGCGCGAAATTGCCGGACTAGACCAGAAAATAGACTGACTAACAGACCAAACGAAAGACCGTCGACACCACAAACGCCGACGACGACCAACCAAAATGAACGACAGACGCAACCCAGCACAAGTAACGCGACTGACGCTAAAGTAAAGCAATATAACGTAAATAGCCTTGCGGCGAAAACAGAACACAAAAATCACTGCAAAATCACGTCCGAAGATATAATAGGTGGACACGCCACCATGTTAGTAGATTCAGGAGCCCAAGTAACGCTCGTAAAAATCGGGCTAATAGACGAGGAAAAAGATGCACGCTCGACAAATATAGAATTAACGGGAATAGGATTAACTGTGCAGAAACCCCTGTGCCAAGTAACATTAAATATACAACTAGGGAAGCAGACAATACAGCACCCATGCTATTTAGTCCGAAACGACTTTCCGATAGAAGCCGACTGACTATTAGGGATTGATTTCATGGAAAAACATAACGTAACGATAACGCCGCGCAAACATTTGGCATTATACGGAGAAATAATACCGTTAAAAAATATAGGAACAAACGTAATAGCACCGCGAACGGAAAAAATTATAACAGTACAAACAACCTCAGAAGGGGAAGGATTAGTAGAAAAAAGAGAAATAGAATCGGGAGTGTATATTGCAAATTGCTTAACCAAAGCCGAAAAAGGGGAATGCGTTGTCAGCGTAATGAATACGACCGACGACGAAGTCGAGCTCACCGGCATATCAGTAGAAGTTAAAGACCCCGCGATTCTCTTTAAAGAACACGCGAATAATACAGTCAGCGCGAAAATAAATACGCTACAAAGAAGCAGCGGAGCCGAAAGAATGGAAAAACTTAGAACTAGCATTAGAACAGAGCATCTAAACCAGGAGGAAAAACAAAAAATATGGGACATTTGCGAGAAATATAACGATCTATTTTACCTAGAAGGAGATATATTAGAAAGTACTAACGCGACCGAGCATTGCATAAATGTAGAATCAGGAACGGCACCCATAAATGTGGCGCCATATAGGTTACCACAAAAACAAAAAGAAGAAGTAAGTAAGCAAGTAAAGGAAATGCTCGAAGCAGGGATAATCAGTAAGAGCAAAAGCTCATGGAACGCACCATTACTGGTAGTACCCAAAAAACCAGGCAACGATGGACAAGCAAGAATGCGCGTTGTAATAGATTTTAGGAAACTAAACAACGTAACGATAGGAGATTCTTTCCCATTACCAAATATAGCAGATATATTCGATCAATTAGGCGGTGCAAAATACTTTACAACGTTAGATCTGGCATCAGGTTACCACCAGATAAAAATGCGAGAAGAAGATAAATGCAAGACAGCATTCTCTACACCGTTCGGACATTACGAATATAACCGTATGCCGTTCGGTTTAAAAAACGCGCCCGCGACTTTTCAAAGATTAATGAATTCAGTATTATCAGGACTACAAGGAATTCAATGTTTCGTATACTTGGACGACGTGGTTATTCACGCGGCAAGCCTAGAAGAACACAATAAACGACTAAAAGCAATATTTGAGCAATTAAGAAAACATAAATTGCGTTTGCAACCAACAAAGTGCGAATTCCTCAGAAAAGAAACCGTATTCCTAGGGCATATCATTACACCAGAAGGAATTAAACCGGATCCCATGAAAACAAAAGCGGTGACGGATTTCCCCAAACCAAATAACGCTAAAAACATTCAGACATTTCTAGGATTAGCTAGTTACTACCGGCGATTCATAGAGAATTTTTCAAAAACAGCGAAACCATTAACGCAATTATTAAAAAAGGGAACAACATTCCAGTGGACCGATCTAGAACAGGAAGCATTTGAATTATTAAAACATAAACTAACATCTACACCTTTACTCCAATACCCAGATTTCTCAAAACCTTTTGTGCTAACCACGGACGCGTCAGACAAGGCGCTAGGGGCCATTCTATCCCAAGGAGAAGTAGGAAAAGATTTACCAATAGCATACGCGAGTAGAATACTCAATAAAGCAGAAATAAATTATAGCACGACTGAAAAAGAATTATTAGCAATAGTCTGGGGAGTAAAACATTTTAGACCATATTTATACGGAACGAAATTCACGATAGTAACAGACCATAAACCGCTGACGTGGCTATTTAATGTAAAAGATCCCGGATCACGCCTCATGCGATGGCGTATTATGCTAGAAGAATACAATTACCAAATCACGTACAAAGAAGGAAAGAGTAACAGCAATGCTGACGCGCTAAGCCGCGTATACGTGACAAACGCGATACCCGACACCGAAAATAAGGAACATAGAGAATTTTCCGCCGATGAAAAGAAACAGATCTTATATGAATATCACGACTCCCCCCTAGGAGGCCATCAAGGAGTCGATAGAACATATAATAGAATTAAATTAAAATACAATTGGACAGGACTTCGAAAGGATATAGAGAATTATATATCAAAATGCGTGAAATGTCAACAAAATAAATTAGGCACGCGAACAAAAATGCCAATGGTAATTACGGATACGCCTACCCAACCTTTCGAAAAATGTAGCCTAGATATAGTAGGACCATTACCAGTTTCTAATAGAGGCAATCAGTATATACTCACATTTCAAGATAATTTAACAAAATATAGCAAAGCCATCCCTATACCAAATCAGGAAGCCAATACGGTGGCGAAAAAATTTGCTAAAAAAATAGTTTGCGAATACGGAATACCGCAAACAATATTAACAGATCAAGGAACTAACTTTGTATCTGAAGTTTTTAAAGGAGTATGCAAAGTATTAAATATAAAAAAGATACAAACAACAGCCTACCACCCGCAATCCAACGGTGCGCTAGAGCGGAGCCACAAGACGTTGGCAGATTATCTAAAAAATTATGTAGGAAAGGATCAAGCGGATTGGGACGAATGGTTACCTTACGCGATGTTTACATATAATACAACCCCACATACGGCGACTACCTATACCCCGTATGAATTAGTCTTCGGAAGATTAGCCGAAATGCCTACCTCTATCAAGCGCGAACCGCAACCTTTATATAACTACGATAACTATGCTACTGAATTACGCGAAAGAATCCGGACGGCTAACACGTTCGCGAAAGAGAATTTAACATGCGCGAAAGAACACGCAAAAGAATATTACGATAAAACATCGCGACCGAGAACTTTTGACGAAGGGGATAAAGTACTACTATATGACGACGCAACGAGACGAGGACGATCAAAGAAATTAGATAACTACTGGATCGGACCATATACAATAATAGAACAGAAATCCGCGGAAAATTACATTATAAAGAAAGGAAAGAAAACAATAACGGTACACGCGAACCGGTTGAAACACTTTAACGAATAAAAAACTTAAAAACTAAAGAAAGGAAAAAAAGAAAGGAAAGGGCCGCATAACGGGAAAACGTAGTGATCATACACGGAAATACCCACAAATTAATTTATTCAAAAAAATTCCCAAAAAGTTAAAACAAAAAATTAGAGTATATATATATATGTGTGTGGGACTAAAAGGGGCGAGGCTACCACTCGTCTTCCACCTCATAGGGCAAGTCCCCGAACAAGTAGTTTAGATATAGGGAGCTCTCCCACTCCCACATAAATTCGTAGCACTCAGCTACCCATTTTCGTACAGCCCGCCGCTCTCGACGGCGAGACGCCATATCGCAGGGACGGACGAAACCCTCCGTGCGATCAACACTGACAAACTACAACAAAAAGTAACGCAAGAAAGTTAAATTTTTATATATGAAAAAAAAAAAAAAAAAAAAAAAAGAGAAATAAAACTTTATACAACACAAGGAAATACTTACCACAGTATTGCGCGAACAAATAAGCTGTACCGGCCCACGGCATTCGTACAAGCCACATGGCAGCCGGCGAAACATTTTGGCTTCGGATGAGTATAGGTACTAGACGACGGAACAACAATTCTCACCGAGCGAACGACAGTAAATGAGCTCCAGGGCGAGCGAGAGCCCTGAAGAAAGCGCATCCTCCGAAAAGCTGACGCGAAAGAAAATACATAAAAACAATATATACACGGCGAACTAATACACTAACTCATCTTACAGAATACTTGCGGCAGCAAGAGCAGCGAGCCCTTATCTAACGGGCAACATAGAGAACTCCGTAGAAATTCGGAACTTCGAGAACCAACCGGGAATATATTTTGAAAACGTGGGAAACTTACACCTCTACAAAGACACGTGGAAATTAGTGTTAAAAATCGATATGATACCTTATTATCTTCGCGAAGAAAAATTAGCATCATATTGCAATAAGTTGACGCAAATTTGTTTGGCGCACCAGGCATGGCACGCAACAATTTGCCGACCATTTATAAATACAATCACGCCGAAATTACGATCGATTACAGGGAAATTAAATTCCATACGAGCGACATTAGGAGTAGAACAGAGACCAAAACGCGGTCTCATCAACGGCTTAGGAACAGCAGGAAAATATTTATTCGGATTAATGGATGTTAACGACGAGGAACGTATAAATGTACACCTCGAAAAATTAGAGAAAAGCGAAACAAGAGTTTGGCATGCATTATCGCAGCAAATACAAATAATTAATTCCAGTATAAAAATATTTAACGATAGCTTTGGTAACGTTGAGCAACGAGAAAAACTTCTAGCAAAAGCGATGGCACAAGTAGAACAAATGTTAAATACACGTCAACACACACAAGAAGTTAGGGAACAGATGGACGAACAATTTACATTAATCACATTAATGATAGATAACTTACTAGAAGACGTACAAGACTTGACGCATTACGTAACAGACATACGCAAAGGACTAATAAACACCAACGTATTGTCATTCGCGCAAATAATTCAATACTTGCAGGAAGCATTACCACACCTGCCAGTAGGTTTAAATTTTCCAATCCCCCTAGACATACAATCGGGATATCTTTTAGATCGGGTAACAGAAGTCAAAGCATATAGTCGGCAACGTTCGATAATTACTGTAATCATAATACCCCTCATAGGGACACAAATATTTCAAATTAAAAGAGTACACCCGATACCAGCGCGTATGAACAACAGTACATACGCTATAATCGAGACAAGCGAGCGTTATGCGATAGTCGACGAAATCCGACGCGAATATGTATCGCTAAGCGAAACAGATATACAAGCATGTAAGACAACCAAAACCCAGTTTCTGTGCTCATCAAGACATCCAATTTACAAAATTTATCCACACGGACCGTGCGAAGTACGCATGTACAATAAAATCAATAAACAACCAGAAAAGTGCAAAACAAGGCTCCTCAAATTAGAAAGGACCTTATTACTAGAATTAGAAGCACCAGAAACATGGATTTTCGTTGCCCCAAAAGAAGAACCATTAGCAATAACCTGCAACGGGAAAGGCACCATACATAAAATCTTAAAAGATTCAGGTATATTAGATATAAAAGGTAAATGCATAATTTCGACATCAGAAGTAACAATAGAAACAGTACAAGAATTCAAAGAAAAGAGACAACTAGATTATTTACCAGCATATAATTTAACACTTAACCTTACTCAAGAGGTAGCCGAAAAAATTACACGAAACCAAGTAGCAGAAATAGACCTCCAACCGATAATTAGAAATCCAGAAGAACTAAAATTAGCGAGCACGCGGCTAACAGCGTTACAAAAAGAAGTAGATACAAATCTTTATAATAATGATTACCACACATTCGCGTATCCCCCAGTCGTATCAATAGGAATTACAATCCTAGCAGTAGTAGCGATTTACACCATGTACTATAAGCGAAAACAGCGTAAAAACCGCGAAGTATCAATAGAAGTAGAAACTAACGAGAATAAACAACCGCCAAAAAGAAAACAAATAAAAAAAGAAAGAATTGACATAGCATGTAGAAGCGAACAAAAGCGAAAAATATCTATATAAGCATAAACGATTATATTAAAACATGTCATCGGGAAAAATAAACATTGTCAAAAAAAAAAAAAAAAAAAAAAAAAAAAAAATAAAATAAAATAAAATAAAGAAGTAAAGAAATATATTTTCCTATAATATATAAATGAAGAATATATGTATAAACAAAATAAATACCAATAAAAAAATAAAGCATAAGATAAGAATATATATATATAGGTAAACGATTATATTACACATATGTTATCGGGAATAATTAAAAAGAAATTGTACTTTATAAATGCACAAGTATACCCATAGGTAATCAAACGTAAGAATGGTGGCACATTCTTCTTCCCGCGGGGGAGGGGTGTTGTACCCGCGAGTCGCCTAAGCGACACAGCAGTATCGTATTCAAGGCCGCCTTCCGAAAAGGCGACCAAAAAGTAATGTATAAGCATTGCATCACCCGAGTGCCTGGACATTGCGAGTCCCGAGCCTAAGATGCAATTCAGCGATTCTCCCTTCTTAGCGCCGAACGCTAAGGAGTGGCACGCACAGAAATAAGGAAACGAATAGAGAGATCATCGAGAGCGAGCAAAGAGTTAGGAGGGTTACTTGTGCCTCACCAATAACCAGTTATTTAATAAAAGTCATACTTATACTCAAGAAGAACCTGATCTATACCTCAAACACCACCTTCCTTCCGCTTCCAAAGATAACCGGTAACCGGCTGACAAGCGCGGATTACCACAAACCTTTTAGAAAAAAAAAGAATCAACACTCGATATACCTTGGAACTTAATTAATTAGACTAATGAATCTGAGATACTTGTATAAATAGTATATTAACTTATTTTTATTGAGTCCTAATCTTGTGATTACTAGTAAACAGAAATTACCAGCAAAAAAATTGCAACTTTTCACAATAGATTTAGCCATCGATCGTCGTGGTCCATAGTTTTATTGGAATAGTTGTAATTTTTTTTTTGGTAATTTCTGTTTGCTACTAATTACAGGATCAGAAGATAATAAAAAAAAGTTAAAAACATCTGTATTAGTTTTTTCCCGACTACATTTTCTGGCGTAATGCGCTCTGTATTTTTTGAAATCTTTGTTCCGAGCCTCTTGGGCTTCTTCTGTCAAATCCTAAATTCTCTGTTTTTATTTTCCTCGAAATCATTTCGTCAACCTTATTAAATTGTTTTGACGTTGCACCACATACGAAACATTTTTGCGTAGAAGTAGTTTCTGTAAGCGCATTACATATTTTACCGTCCACCATGGCAAATATTAAAGTATGACTTACTTCTACTTTCCTTGATTTTACCACTACATTGCTTTTTTTAATACTTTTAATTTCCTCATCTATTCTGTTTTTTTCCGCGATTGATACACCTGTAGATTCTCTTCTAAATTCTATTTTTAAAGGCCGACAATATCTGGTGGACGCAGGCCGTGTATTTTGCCATACAATGATTTCTCCAGAAACTAAACGAAGGGGAACTAAGCAAGTAATAAAAATAGCCGAATCACTTGCTTCCGAATCATAGAATGCTTGCTTGTATGAACTATGTCCCGAGGAGCCATCAAAACCCCACTTCGAAATTAAGCAAAGCTGGATCACTTCATTATTTGGAAGAGACTCGATAACAGGCTCTAAGGTCAAAAGTAAGCGCTCCACAGTATGGTCCAGCAAAGCCTGTAATTTTACAAGGGCACAAGTTTCGGTTATTATAACATCCTTCGGATAGCATAGCTTCTTAGCGGCTTGTACAATTTTATATGAAGGAAATTTTTCCGGAGCACTCTTCCTTATAATATTATATTGGTGACGAGACAGTTTAGCGTCCACCAAAACAGCTAGAGCATCTTCACCCGACATGAGCTGTTGTTGTGGTTCTGAGAATTTTTTGTAACATTTTTGATATTTACTCGCTCGTTTTGGGCTCGTGTTTGTTATGTTTTTAAGTATTTTTGAGGCTGCTGCTTGGCCTTTGGCTCTTAAACTCATTTGAGCCGCATAGACTAACAAAGGTGTAGGAGTAGCATCCCGTAACGCCTTAGTTTTTAGTCGTTTAGTTCGTTCTGAACATAAATCGAAAGGCATATTCGGGCGACCACGTTTACTTTCTAATTTTGGTAATAAAATCGATGAATCGAGCCACTTTCTGTTTTTTTTTTAGAAATTTTTCATTGATTCTGCATGCATTGATCCAACGAAACTTATATTCTGATTTAAAATGTGATAATTTGCGTTTGAAATCAATGCAATTATTCGCGTCACATTTTGTTCTTCTTGAAAGTTCTTTGGTTAAGAAATCAAATTGCTCCTCTAATTTCCCACCACCAGAACATCTTATAATGTCAATAAGTTCGCTTCTCTTAATGGATATAGTACCATTTGAACTCGTTCCTAAAATAAAATAAATACATATGAAGACATGTGGGTGGACTTCAAATAAAACACGTATGCAATAAACTGTCAAAAAATGTATGTAGCGAAGCAAGTAGCAACGTTCCTATATTCTGGAAACCTAAGCTTATTTGAAAAAAAAAGAATCAACACTCTATATACTTTGGAACTCAATTAATTTGAATAATGAATCTAAGATAATTTTATAAATACTTGAAAAATACTACAACTTAGAGCCTGGCAGTAGGCCACCCACCAACACTTGTCGCGACATTCAAGTTTTTCAGAATTACGAGCATTCCCCACTAGAGAACTCACTTCTAGCGAATTTCAGAGGGAAACGATAAATCGTACAGTTTTTGTGTTTTTCAAACTTACTTTTGTCGTGTGTTATATTATAATTGAAAAATTATCATTATATTTAGCTATGGAGCCTTCAAATTCAAGTATACAGGGTGTCCCACGATTCGATGTCAAACGGAGAATGGCATGTACTACTGATTTTTCTGAGTCGAAAGGAGTCATAAAAAGTAACATATGCCAGGTTAGTTTTCGAGTTATTAATTAATAACGATCTGCCAATCGTGAAGCGTGGAAGCGGTAGGTGTAGTCTCGCCGCCATACCAAAACTCTAGCCAAGCTATGATTGGACCAGCGGGCGATAGAGAAAAAGCGAGAGCGAGAGTGAGAGAAAGAATGAAGGGCCTGGTCAGCTTAAGATAGCGCCGTAGAAGAAAGCTAGGGCGAGAGACATGTGGTAATCCGCGCTTGTCAGCCGGTTACCGGTTATCTTTGGAAGCGGAAGGAAGGTGGTGTTTGAGGTATAGATCAGGTTCTTCTTGAGTATGAGTATGACTTTTATTAAATAACTGGTTATTGGTGAGGCACAAGTAACCCTCCTAACTCTTTGATCGCTCTCGATGATCTGTCTATTCGTTTCCTTATTTCTGTGCGTGCCACTCCTTAGCGTTCGGCGCTAAGAAGGGAGAATCGCTGAATTGCATCTTAGGCTCGGGACTCGCAATGTCCAGGCACTCGGGTGATGCAATGCTTATACATTACTTTTTGGTCGCCTTTTCGGAAGGCGGCCTTGAATACGATACTGCTGTGTCGCTTAGGTGACTCGCGGGTACAACACCCCTCCCCCGCGGGAAGAAGAATGTGCCACCATTCTTACGTTTGATTACCTATGGGTATACTTGTGCATTTATAAAGTACAATTTCTTTTTAATTATTCCCGATAACATATGTGTAATATAATCGTTTACCTATATATATATATTCTTATCTTATGCTTTATTTTTTTATTGGTATTTATTTTGTTTATACATATATTCTTCATTTATATATTATAGGAAAATATATTTCTTTACTTCTTTATTTTATTTTATTTTATTTTTTTTTTTTTTTTTTTTTTTTTTTTTTTGACAATGTTTATTTTTCCCGATGACATGTTTTAATATAATCGTTTATGCTTATATAGATATTTTTCGCTTTTGTTCGCTTCTACATGCTATGTCAATTCTTTCTTTTTTTATTTGTTTTCTTTTTGGCGGTTGTTTATTCTCGTTAGTTTCTACTTCTATTGATACTTCGCGGTTTTTACGCTGTTTTCGCTTATAGTACATGGTGTAAATCGCTACTACTGCTAGGATTGTAATTCCTATTGATACGACTGGGGGATACGCGAATGTGTGGTAATCATTATTATAAAGATTCGTATCTACTTCTTTTTGTAACGCTGTTAGCCGCGTGCTCGCTAATTTTAGTTCTTCTGGATTTCTAATTATCGGTTGGAGGTCTATTTCTGCTACTTGGTTTCGTGTAATTTTTTCGGCTACCTCTTGAGTAAGGTTAAGTGTTAAATTATATGCTGGTAAATAATCTAGTTGTCTCTTTTCTTTGAATTCTTGTACTGTTTCTATTGTTACTTCTGATGTCGAAATTATGCATTTACCTTTTATATCTAATATACCTGAATCTTTTAAGATTTTATGTATGGTGCCTTTCTCGTTGCAGGTTATTGCTAACGGTTCTTCTTTTGGGGCAACGAAAATCCATGTTTCTGGTGCTTCTAATTCTAGTAATAAGGTCCTTTCTAATTTGAGGAGCCTTGTTTTGCACTTTTCTGGTTGTTTATTGATTTTATTGTACATGCGTACTTCGCACGGTCCGTGTGGATAAATTTTGTAAATTGGATGTCTTGATGAGCACAGAAACTGGGTTTTGGTTGTCTTACATGCTTGTATATCTGTTTCGCTTAGCGATACATATTCGCGTCGGATTTCGTCGACTATCGCATAACGCTCGCTTGTCTCGATTATAGCGTATGTACTGTTGTTCATACGCGCTGGTATCGGGTGTACTCTTTTAATTTGAAATATTTGTGTCCCTATGAGGGGTATTATGATTACAGTAATTATCGAACGTTGCCGACTATATGCTTTGACTTCTGTTACCCGATCTAAAAGATATCCCGATTGTATGTCTAGGGGGATTGGAAAATTTAAACCTACTGGCAGGTGTGGTAATGCTTCCTGCAAGTATTGAATTATTTGCGCGAATGACAATACGTTGGTGTTTATTAGTCCTTTGCGTATGTCTGTTACGTAATGCGTCAAGTCTTGTACGTCTTCTAGTAAGTTATCTATCATTAATGTGATTAATGTAAATTGTTCGTCCATCTGTTCCCTAACTTCTTGTGTGTGTTGACGTGTATTTAACATTTGTTCTACTTGTGCCATCGCTTTTGCTAGAAGTTTTTCTCGTTGCTCAACGTTACCAAAGCTATCGTTAAATATTTTTATACTGGAATTAATTATTTGTATTTGCTGCGATAATGCATGCCAAACTCTTGTTTCGCTTTTCTCTAATTTTTCGAGGTGTACATTTATACGTTCCTCGTCGTTAACATCCATTAATCCGAATAAATATTTTCCTGCTGTTCCTAAGCCGTTGATGAGACCGCGTTTTGGTCTCTGTTCTACTCCTAATGTCGCTCGTATGGAATTTAATTTCCCTGTAATCGATCGTAATTTCGGCGTGATTGTATTTATAAATGGTCGGCAAATTGTTGCGTGCCATGCCTGGTGCGCCAAACAAATTTGCGTCAACTTATTGCAATATGATGCTAATTTTTCTTCGCGAAGATAATAAGGTATCATATCGATTTTTAACACTAATTTCCACGTGTCTTTGTAGAGGTGTAAGTTTCCCACGTTTTCAAAATATATTCCCGGTTGGTTCTCGAAGTTCCGAATTTCTACGGAGTTCTCTATGTTGCCCGTTAGATAAGGGCTCGCTGCTCTTGCTGCCGCAAGTATTCTGTAAGATGAGTTAGTGTATTAGTTCGCCGTGTATATATTGTTTTTATGTATTTTCTTTCGCGTCAGCTTTTCGGAGGATGCGCTTTCTTCAGGGCTCTCGCTCGCCCTGGAGCTCATTTACTGTCGTTCGCTCGGTGAGAATTGTTGTTCCGTCGTCTAGTACCTATACTCATCCGAAGCCAAAATGTTTCGCCGGCTGCCATGTGGCTTGTACGAATGCCGTGGGCCGGTACAGCTTATTTGTTCGCGCAATACTGTGGTAAGTATTTCCTTGTGTTGTATAAAGTTTTATTTCTCTTTTTTTTTTTTTTTTTTTTTTTCATATATAAAAATTTAACTTTCTTGCGTTACTTTTTGTTGTAGTTTGTCAGTGTTGATCGCACGGAGGGTTTCGTCCGTCCCTGCGATATGGCGTCTCGCCGTCGAGAGCGGCGGGCTGTACGAAAATGGGTAGCTGAGTGCTACGAATTTATGTGGGAGTGGGAGAGCTCCCTATATCTAAACTACTTGTTCGGGGACTTGCCCTATGAGGTGGAAGACGAGTGGTAGCCTCGCCCCTTTTAGTCCCACACACATATATATATATACTCTAATTTTTTGTTTTAACTTTTTGGGAATTTTTTTGAATAAATTAATTTGTGGGTATTTCCGTGTATGATCACTACGTTTTCCCGTTATGCGGCCCTTTCCTTTCTTTTTTTCCTTTCTTTAGTTTTTAAGTTTTTTATTCGTTAAAGTGTTTCAACCGGTTCGCGTGTACCGTTATTGTTTTCTTTCCTTTCTTTATAATGTAATTTTCCGCGGATTTCTGTTCTATTATTGTATATGGTCCGATCCAGTAGTTATCTAATTTCTTTGATCGTCCTCGTCTCGTTGCGTCGTCATATAGTAGTACTTTATCCCCTTCGTCAAAAGTTCTCGGTCGCGATGTTTTATCGTAATATTCTTTTGCGTGTTCTTTCGCGCATGTTAAATTCTCTTTCGCGAACGTGTTAGCCGTCCGGATTCTTTCGCGTAATTCAGTAGCATAGTTATCGTAGTTATATAAAGGTTGCGGTTCGCGCTTGATAGAGGTAGGCATTTCGGCTAATCTTCCGAAGACTAATTCATACGGGGTATAGGTAGTCGCCGTATGTGGGGTTGTATTATATGTAAACATCGCGTAAGGTAACCATTCGTCCCAATCCGCTTGATCCTTTCCTACATAATTTTTTAGATAATCTGCCAACGTCTTGTGGCTCCGCTCTAGCGCACCGTTGGATTGCGGGTGGTAGGCTGTTGTTTGTATCTTTTTTATATTTAATACTTTGCATACTCCTTTAAAAACTTCAGATACAAAGTTAGTTCCTTGATCTGTTAATATTGTTTGCGGTATTCCGTATTCGCAAACTATTTTTTTAGCAAATTTTTTCGCCACCGTATTGGCTTCCTGATTTGGTATAGGGATGGCTTTGCTATATTTTGTTAAATTATCTTGAAATGTGAGTATATACTGATTGCCTCTATTAGAAACTGGTAATGGTCCTACTATATCTAGGCTACATTTTTCGAAAGGTTGGGTAGGCGTATCCGTAATTACCATTGGCATTTTTGTTCGCGTGCCTAATTTATTTTGTTGACATTTCACGCATTTTGATATATAATTCTCTATATCCTTTCGAAGTCCTGTCCAATTGTATTTTAATTTAATTCTATTATATGTTCTATCGACTCCTTGATGGCCTCCTAGGGGGGAGTCGTGATATTCATATAAGATCTGTTTCTTTTCATCGGCGGAAAATTCTCTATGTTCCTTATTTTCGGTGTCGGGTATCGCGTTTGTCACGTATACGCGGCTTAGCGCGTCAGCATTGCTGTTACTCTTTCCTTCTTTGTACGTGATTTGGTAATTGTATTCTTCTAGCATAATACGCCATCGCATGAGGCGTGATCCGGGATCTTTTACATTAAATAGCCACGTCAGCGGTTTATGGTCTGTTACTATCGTGAATTTCGTTCCGTACAAATATGGTCTAAAATGTTTTACTCCCCAGACTATTGCTAATAATTCTTTTTCGGTCGTGCTATAATTTATTTCTGCTTTATTGAGTATTCTACTCGTGTATGCTATTGGTAAATCTTTTCCTACTTCTCCTTGGGATAGAATGGCCCCTAGCGCCTTGTCTGACGCGTCCGTGGTTAGCACAAAGGGTTTTGAGAAATCTGGGTATTGGAGTAAAGGTGTAGATGTTAGTTTATGTTTTAATAATTCAAATGCTTCCTGTTCTAGATCGGTCCACTGGAATGTTGTTTCCTTTTTTAATAATTGCGTTAATGGTTTCGCTGTTTTTGAAAAATTCTCTATGAATCGCCGGTAGTAACTAGCTAATCCTAGAAATGTCTGAATGTTTTTAGCGTTATTTGGTTTGGGGAAATCCGTCACCGCTTTTGTTTTCATGGGATCCGGTTTAATTCCTTCTGGTGTAATGATATGCCCTAGGAATACGGTTTCTTTTCTGAGGAATTCGCACTTTGTTGGTTGCAAACGCAATTTATGTTTTCTTAATTGCTCAAATATTGCTTTTAGTCGTTTATTGTGTTCTTCTAGGCTTGCCGCGTGAATAACCACGTCGTCCAAGTATACGAAACATTGAATTCCTTGTAGTCCTGATAATACTGAATTCATTAATCTTTGAAAAGTCGCGGGCGCGTTTTTTAAACCGAACGGCATACGGTTATATTCGTAATGTCCGAACGGTGTAGAGAATGCTGTCTTGCATTTATCTTCTTCTCGCATTTTTATCTGGTGGTAACCTGATGCCAGATCTAACGTTGTAAAGTATTTTGCACCGCCTAATTGATCGAATATATCTGCTATATTTGGTAATGGGAAAGAATCTCCTATCGTTACGTTGTTTAGTTTCCTAAAATCTATTACAACGCGCATTCTTGCTTGTCCATCGTTGCCTGGTTTTTTGGGTACTACCAGTAATGGTGCGTTCCATGAGCTTTTGCTCTTACTGATTATCCCTGCTTCGAGCATTTCCTTTACTTGCTTACTTACTTCTTCTTTTTGTTTTTGTGGTAACCTATATGGCGCCACATTTATGGGTGCCGTTCCTGATTCTACATTTATGCAATGCTCGGTCGCGTTAGTACTTTCTAATATATCTCCTTCTAGGTAAAATAGATCGTTATATTTCTCGCAAATGTCCCATATTTTTTGTTTTTCCTCCTGGTTTAGATGCTCTGTTCTAATGCTAGTTCTAAGTTTTTCCATTCTTTCGGCTCCGCTGCTTCTTTGTAGCGTATTTATTTTCGCGCTGACTGTATTATTCGCGTGTTCTTTAAAGAGAATCGCGGGGTCTTTAACTTCTACTGATATGCCGGTGAGCTCGACTTCGTCGTCGGTCGTATTCATTACGCTGACAACGCATTCCCCTTTTTCGGCTTTGGTTAAGCAATTTGCAATATACACTCCCGATTCTATTTCTCTTTTTTCTACTAAACCTTCCCCTTCTGAGGTTGTTTGTACTGTTATAATTTTTTCCGTTCGCGGAGCTATTACGTTTGTTCCTATATTTTTTAACGGTACTATTTCTCCGTATAATGCCAAATGTTTGCGCGGCGTTATCGTTACGTTATGTTTTTCCATGAAATCAATCCCTAATAGTCCGTCGGCTTCTATCGGAAAGTCGTTTCGGACTAAATAGCATGGATGCTGTATTGTCTGCTTCCCTAGTTGTATATTTAATGTTATTTGGCACAGGGGTTTCTGCACAGTTAATCCTATTCCCGTTAATTCTATGTTTGTCGAGCGTGCATCTTTTTCCTCGTCTATTAGCCCGATTTTTACGAGCGTTACTTGGGCTCCTGAATCTACTAACATGGTGGCGTGTCCACCTATTATATCTTCGGACGTGATTTTGCAGTGATTTTTGTGTTCTGTTTTCGCCGCAAGGCTATTTACGTTATATTGCTTTACTTTAGCGTCAGTCGCGTTACTTGTGCTGGGTTGCGTCTGTCGTTCATTTTGGTTGGTCGTCGTCGGCGTTTGTGGTGTCGACGGTCTTTCGTTTGGTCTGTTAGTCAGTCTATTTTCTGGTCTGGTCCGGCAATTTCGCGCCATGTGCCCGGGCCGTCCACAGGTGAGGCACACAATTTGGTTCCTGCCGGGTCCCGTGCCTCCTGTACGGTTTGGTGTATTTCGCGGGTTTATTCTAGTTCGCGCGTAACAGTCACTAGTCGCGTGCCCTACTCGGTTGCAATTTCCACATCGGGGGGTTGAATTTTGCCCGGAGGGTTGGTACGGTTGGGATATTTGATACGTCGTTTCTATATCTATCGCTCCTACGATCGCTTCTTGCAGGGTTTTGTATCCCTTAGCCTGAACAAGCGTCCCTACTCGCCCCTGCAGGCCATTCTCGAAAACGTGTTTAGCCTGGTCTCTTAGAACCTCGGTTAGGTTTCGCTTGGAATTCGCGTCGTGATGCGGTTTTATCGTTAATCTTACGAGTTGCATGTATAGCTTTTCTACGCGTTGCCCGAACGCCTGCGCGCTTTCCCCTGGTTTTTGATAGCTTCTATGTAGCTCAGCTTGTACTGCCGATACTGAGCGTTTTTCTAAAAAATATTGCTTCTAATTCCGATTTTAATTCTTCGTACGTATTAAGTTCTTTATATCACATTTCTTCTGCCGCTTTTCCTACGAGTTTGAGATTTCTTATGTACGCGAATAATGCTGGTCTATCGGTTTCTTTAAGTTGCGCAAATGTATAGTCGCACGCCGTTAGGAATTCTAAAAGTTTGGTGGTTGAACTCCCGTCAAAAGGGTTTATGCACTTGCGTGCTTCCTTGAGGCTTAATTGTTCTGTCATTTCGTCGTCTTCTATTTCTAAAAGCGAAAAGTCTAGCGTTTCTATTGGGTATTCTCGTCTGGTTTCTATTCGGTCACTAATCGGTGATTGTAATCCCGATGCGCCGTGGTCTGATTCGCTAAGATCGCTATCCGTACAGAGATGTTTTACGGCTGTCGCGGACAATTTCCTACGTTTACATTCGCTTTCCGGGGTGGTAAATATTAATTTTTCGTCGAAAAACGATTCGAGTGATCGACTAAACTACTGTTTATCTGGCAGGAAATATACTTTTGCGGATTTGCCCTGGTCGGTCATACGGTCGCTACTTTTACGTTTGTCTTGCGTGCTGAGCTAGGTGTGGGTGTTACTCACAGTAGAAGTGTTCGCCACATTCTGCTGGGCTGCCGCCGTTGCTGTCACCTGTTCGCTGGGAGTTGACTGCCCTATATCTCGTTCTCCGCGCCGTCCGCAGATAAGCTCGGTGAACTGGCTCGTGCCGTAAGCTGAGCTGTCGATAAGGCTCGTCTCCTCCTTGTCGCTCGTCCAGTCGTCTACTTCCTCGTATGCACCTTGGCTGCCGCCTGGTGTTAGATTGCCTGGTCTGCTTCCTCCGTCTCGGTGTAGTTTACACCGTCCTTCACCTTGGCCTTTGCTTCTTCTGGCGATAACTGCCACGTATTTGCAAAATTTTTTGCAAAACGATCCCACTCGCTGCCACCAATGTGGTAATCCGCGCTTGTCAGCCGGTTACCGGTTATCTTTGGAAGCGGAAGGAAGGTGGTGTTTGAGGTATAGATCAGGTTCTTCTTGAGTATGAGTATGACTTTTATTAAATAACTGGTTATTGGTGAGGCACAAGTAACCCTCCTAACTCTTTGATCGCTCTCGATGATCTGTCTATTCGTTTCCTTATTTCTGTGCGTGCCACTCCTTAGCGTTCGGCGCTAAGAAGGGAGAATCGCTGAATTGCATCTTAGGCTCGGGACTCGCAATGTCCAGGCACTCGGGTGATGCAATGCTTATACATTACTTTTTGGTCGCCTTTTCGGAAGGCGGCCTTGAATACGATACTGCTGTGTCGCTTAGGCGACTCGCGGGTACAACAGACAGAGTGAGCGCGAGAGAGAGAGAGAGAGAGCGCAAGGGAGTGAAAAGCGTAAGGGGAATGAAAGGTCTTGTGGTCCGTCAGCGTAAGGTAATGCCGTAGAGGTAAGCTAGAGCGAGAGACAGAGTGAGCGCGAGAGAGAGAGAGAGAGAGAGAGGGTCGGCGCGAACCGCCAGCTTAAGATAGCCTCGTGGCACTGACTCGCTCTCTCTCTCTCTCTCTCGCGCTCACTCTGTCTCTCGCTCTAGCTTACCTCTACGGCATTACCTTACGTTGACGGACCACAAGACCTTTCATTCCCCTTACGCTTTTCACTCCCTTGCGCTCTCTCTCTCTCTCTCTCTCGCGCTCACTCTGTCTCTCGCCCTAGCTTTCTTCTACGGCGCTATCTTAAGCTGACCAGGCCCTTCATTCTTTCTCTCACTCTCGCTCTCGCTTTTTCTCTATCGCCCGCTGGTCCAATCATAGCTTGGCTAGAGTTTTGGTATGGCGGCGAGACTACACCTACCGCTTCCACGCTTCACGATTGGCAGATCGTTATTAATTAATAACTCGAAAACTAACCTGGCATATGTTACTTTTTATGACTCCTTTCGACTCAGAAAAATCAGTAGTACATGCCATTCTCCGTTTGACATCGAATCGTGGGACACCCTGTATAACTATATTTTATAAACTCTGATTTTTGAATTGACTTTATTTGTTTATGTTAAAATAGGTTATATAAACATTAGGGTTAAATTTTTCTAGTATTTATAAAATTATCTTAGATTCATTAGTCGAATTAATTGAGTTCCAGGATATATCGATGATTGAGTTATTGAGTGTTGTTTAGTTATTCTGCTATTTTTTGCTACTTGCTTCGCTACATACATTTTTTGACAGTTTATTGCATACGTGTTTTATTTGAAGTCCACCCACATGTCTTCATATGTATTTATTTTATTTTAGGAACGAGTTCAAATGGTACTATATCCATTAAGAGAAGCGAACTTATTGACATTATAAGATGTTCTGGTGGTGGGAAATTAGAGGAGCAATTTGATTTCTTAACCAAAGAACTTTCAAGAAGAACAAAATGTGACGCGAATAATTGCATTGATTTCAAACGCAAATTATCACATTTTAAATCAGAATATAAGTTTCGTTGGATCAATGCATGCAGAATCAATGAAAAATTTCTAAAAAAAAAACAGAAAGTGGCTCGATTCATCGATTTTATTACCAAAATTAGAAAGTAAACGTGGTCGCCCGAATATGCCTTTCGATTTATGTTCAGAACGAACTAAACGACTAAAAACTAAGGCGTTACGGGATGCTACTCCTACACCTTTGTTAGTCTATGCGGCTCAAATGAGTTTAAGAGCCAAAGGCCAAGCAGCAGCCTCAAAAATACTTAAAAACATAACAAACACGAGCCCAAAACGAGCGAGTAAATATCAAAAATGTTACAAAAAATTCTCAGAACCACAACAACAGCTCATGTCGGGTGAAGATGCTCTAGCTGTTTTGGTGGACGCTAAACTGTCTCGTCACCAATATAATATTATAAGGAAGAGTGCTCCGGAAAAATTTCCTTCATATAAAATTGTACAAGCCGCTAAGAAGCTATGCTATCCGAAGGATGTTATAATAACCGAAACTTGTGCCCTTGTAAAATTACAGGCTTTGCTGGACCATACTGTGGAGCGCTTACTTTTGACCTTAGAGCCTGTTATCGAGTCTCTTCCAAATAATGAAGTGATCCAGCTTTGCTTAATTTCGAAGTGGGGTTTTGATGGCTCCTCGGGACATAGTTCATACAAGCAAGCATTCTATGATTCGGAAGCAAGTGATTCGGCTATTTTTATTACTTGCTTAGTTCCCCTTCGTTTAGTTTCTGGAGAAATCATTGTATGGCAAAATACACGGCCTGCGTCCACCAGATATTGTCGGCCTTTAAAAATAGAATTTAGAAGAGAATCTACAGGTGTATCAATCGCGGAAAAAAACAGAATAGATGAGGAAATTAAAAGTAACAGTAAAACAGAATAGATGAGGAAATTAAAAGTATTAAAAAAAGCAATGTAGTGGTAAAATCAAGGAAAGTAGAAGTAAGTCATACTTTAATATTTGCCATGGTGGACGGTAAAATATGTAATGCGCTTACAGAAACTACTTCTACGCAAAAATGTTTCGTATGTGGTGCAACGTCAAAACAATTTAATAAGGTTGACGAAATGATTTCGAGGAATATAAAAACAGAGAATTTAGGATTTGGCTTATCTGTCTTACATGGGTGGATTCGTATGTTTGAATGCCTTTTACACTTGTCCTATAAACTGCCTCTAAAAAAATGGCAAGCTCGTGGGCTTGACAAAGAAATTGTTGCGCAAAATAAAATTAGAATTCAAAAAGAATTTAAGGAAAAGTGTGGGTTAATTATTGACAAACCTAAGCCAGGATTTGGTAGTACGAATGACGGGAATACAGCCAGGCGATTTTTTAAGAATGCAGAACTTTCGGCTGAAATAACTAAAATAGATGTAGCTTTAATTAAAAGAATACATATTATTCTAATAGTAGTGTCAAGTGGATTTGAAATAGATGTTGAGAAATATCGTCTCTTCGCGCATCATACGGCCAAATACTTTGTTGAAAAGTATCCTTGGTATAATATGCCGCCAACATTACATAAGTACTTGATACATGGGCCTGAAATAATTTCATCCGCACTGCTACCAATAGGACAATTGTCAGAAGAAGCCCAAGAGGCTCGGAATAAAGATTTCAAAAACTACAGAGAGCATTACGCCAGAAAATGTAGTCGGGAAAAAACTAATACAGATGTTTTTAACTTATTTTTATTATCTTCTGATCCAGTAATTAGTAGCAAACAGAAATTACCAAAAAAAAAATTACAACTTTTGCCGAAGGATGCTATAGACTTATTGAAACCTCCACCCGTCAATGTCTCTGGTCATCGAGATATAGAGAGTGAAAGTAGTGACAATGATTATAATGGGAACAGCGATGATGACGACGAAATTTAAGAAATTACACGCCTTTTAAATTTTTTAATTTTTCTGTACATATTAAAAATAGAATAAAACAAGTTTGCATTATTAAAATTATTCCACAGTCCATTTGTTCCTATTTTTAGACTAATTACAATCCATAGAAGGAATAATATCCAACTTGAAGAGTCGGTCGATGTGCATTTGATTTTATGCCACGTTTGAAGCGCGCTTGCCCCACTGAGCGACGGCCCGCTTTCTTCGTAAACGTTAAATATAATATAACATTTTGGTACATCTATCAATCCAGGAACAATATTTAACATGTTTGTTTAGATAATAAATAATTCTAATTTTTCGAAAGTTACCTATATACAGTTTTTAGATAATTTTTTAAAATTGTTTATGTAGATACAGTAGGGATACAAAAATGTATTTTACTTATCTTCAATCTGAAATTTAAACCAATCGGTGCATTTATGATAATATTTAATTTATTAAACATTTTAATGAATTTATTTAATTTGTATTGTTTCCTAGTTCATAAATAACCGTATAATAACCTGAATCTAGTACATAGTTCATTTTCCTGCGCTAGAGTTGCTCCACCTCATGCTTCCATTCATTCAATTCTTAAATACGAAAAAGTAGGCTTCGCCGATTGCCAGGTTGTATTTTTTCATTTTTCGAAAAAAAGCGGGCCGTCGCGTACTTTGTACAAGGTTTTTTACAGAGATTGTTATTTTAGTAAAATTGTTTGAAGGAGAATGTGTAATTTATGAAGTCAACAATGTTTAACATGGGTCTAAAGAACCAATATGGAAATTGAAATTATAGATATTTGATAAAAAGTTATTAATAAAGATGCGACGCATCATTGATTTAATATCTTTATGTAGAAAGAAAAAGCACGATTTATTGTTTATATTAACTACAGCGACGGCCCACTTTACATTTTCAATGTTATTTGTGTATGATTTTACATAATTTTGTTATAATAAAAAATTCTTGTTTCAATTTAAAAATAAGAGCAAATATAAATTACAGCGACGGCCCACGTAACATTCCTATTGTTATTTATTTTTCTACATACGTAGACTATGATGTTATTATTTTCTATTGTCTCTCCAAGAAAAGTACATATCTAAGCTCCATTTGACGATCTTTGGCGATTTTTGAGCTACTTTCATACTTAATAGTGTTCTTGAGTGCGTACTCACTAGAAAACTCTTAGGGATCCGAAATTGAATGCTTTTAGAGCAAAGAAATCCATGCGATTCCAAATGAAAATTATGCATTTCGAGGAAGATTGCCGACGTTCCGGTCGTATACTACGACTTCTTTCGAGGGTACCAGGTTAACTAGAGGACATGATATATTATATTACAATGTATATAATCGATGGAATAGATGTACAATGATGGAAAAATTTACCGAAAAAGTACATACCAGATGTGGTATACATTCAGACTTGTTGCAATATTATTCATAAAAACGTCTACGAAGATATGATAGTTCGCTCCGCTCTGAGAAACTCTCGGAACGTAACCAAATGAACTCATCTATACGTTTACACACAGCGAATTTTACTTATTACTAATTCGAATCTTCTAATGAAGTAAAAAATTAAAATTATCTGAAAAATGATTACATAAGGAATAGTTAGTTCATATCTTTATTAATATGTCGAATGGGATTAAAATTAGTAAGTACGTGTTTCTAACCTGCTTGATAACCACTACCCTGTACCTCCTGCGTGTGAAGGACGTTATAACGAAAAATTAGCAACTTCTTGTTATCTAAAAACTTCGATAGAATTAACCACGTTCTCAATTAATGAGATAGAAGTCTACTGCCTTCCTTAATTATCCCTTCTAACCACACATGTCCTCTACGTTTCTATAGACAAGGAAGATTATGATAATACCGACGGGTACAATAAATAAATAAAATGTGATAGGTTAAGAATATCGACATGTCAAAAATTCCAGCGCTAGCTAGATTTCCACCTGATATCGACGCTAACTCCACTGGCTTTACTAACGGCGAATTTAGGAAACTTGACAAAATTCGATATATATAGATATACTCGCAATGTTAACGAAAAAGGTCGGAAAAAAAAGACTGATAAAATTGATATTTCATAAAATTTAAAAACACATAAATTAGATTATTAACTTATTGGAAGCCGCGATCCTAATAAATTATATATCAACGAAAAGGAAAAAGTTCCAGGATTACGATGAAACAAACCAAAATTATGTAGCACTTCGCGTCGATGAGATATTAGCAATTTAAGGTTTCCCCTTCCCTTCAAATTTACGATTTTGCTGTAAATATACCACCGGCGCACAGTGTACGATTTGACCAATCTAGGAGGACAATAAGTATTTAAATGAAATTCTGAAAAACTATGTTTTTGCACTCTTAATACACTTTCGAATACATCCTTTAACTAATAATACAAAGAAAAAATCTTCTGGTGGCGCGAATCTTTTTAAAACAATGGGCGAAGTTACCTGAATCCGTTCACGTAATCGGCCGATCGCTCAGCGCGACTTTTAACGCTACCGTATTTATATGTTCCTCGGTGTTTTATGTGATTTTAAGTGGTTTTTGTAATGGAGTCTTTAAATACAGGTAATTATGCGTATATTAAGTTATTAAAATAAATACAATTGTATGTTTATGAATGTGTAACACTCACTTAAAAAAATACACAAATATCTCGATTTTTTTTTTCATAATTAACTTTTGTTTGGAGATATACCATGTAGTCAAATGTAGTCAAGCTCTGATAATAGGCTTAAAAGATTCTCTATTTAATATATTTTAGTTCTGTAATAGTAGTTTGTTGCGATTTTTTGCGATTATGAAAAGGGTAAGTCCGGAAGAATTCGATCACATACCGGGAGTGACCGGCCTCTGTCGATATTTCAAGTTTTAAGTAAGAGAGACCTCTGTGTCTTATTTATTTAAAACAAATGCATCAGTCTGTTGTTAATTTCACATTAACAGCTGTCGCAGAACCGTAAACCGTATTAAGTTCATAAATTACGTTTGAAACTGTACACAATCTTAAAAGTTTTTTTTTTTATTTACAGTGTTAGTGATATTTCAAAAACAGGTAAGTTTATTTACGCTATTTCTTTATTGGGTAATACAATATGCATAAAACTATAATATAACCTCAATTACACGCATGTAAAGAGAATTGAAAAGCCATAATTATACAAATAAAAACCATATTACGATTTTTTTTATAATTACTTTTATAATTTGTACCGGACATACAGTTAACGGCATATACGGTTATCCAGCATGAAGTTGGCAATAATTAAATTATTGTATATGAGAATTTCTATTGTATTTCTGTTATTACTAACTTCATACTGGGTGCTATATATGCCGCTGACTGTACATACGAGACAAACTAAAAAAATGGTCGAACTCTCCCGGACTTACCCTATCCTTCTCTTTTCCTTCCTAGTCCGAATGCAGCGAAAATCAATATTTGATTTTTGGCGTTCTGTTCCTGCCAAAGGTCGACTAAATGAGGTAATAAACTTCGTAAAAATTAGCTATGGTGATTTCGTTGTTAACGAAGAACAAGACGAGCAGTTAAAGGCATTTTTGAAAAAAGAATGCGAGAAAATTCGCGTGAAATGGGTTCGCAAGCAAAGACGATTAGACTTGTTTTTACAAGACTATGAACAGTGGCTAAACGAAGATTTAACTTTCGATATGCTTGTGGTAGCTGAAAATTCTTCAAAAATAAGTAGTGGCAGACCACAGAAACTTTTTACAGAAAGTTCACAAAAATAAAAAAAGAGGAAAATTCAGCACTTATTAAATAACTATAGTACAGATCAACTGATTTATGCTGCACAATTAAGTGTCAGAGCTAGTGGCAAACGTGATGCTGCTTCATTAATTCAAGAAGTATCTACAGCCTCACCAAAACGTGCCACCACATATAAGAAAGCCCGAAGAATTTTTGACACGAGAATAAAACCAAGACCATATACTCCTGAAGAAGCTTTGGCTTATTTTATATCGAATAATTTCACTGTCCAGACATATAAAAATGTTCAACAAGAGGCAAAAGAGAGGGGATTCAATGCATACCCCTGCTATGATCGCGTAGCACAGGTGAAGGAGCAGTGCTATCCTCCTATTGAACATTTTACAGTAACAGACATATCGGCCGAAGTGAAACTAGATGCTCTTTTAAACCATACTGCATTGAGAATATGCAAAAATATTCTTGGTGAACGGTTGGATACAAGTGTGTTCAATTACACTTTAATATACAAGTGGGGATGTGATGGATCTTCGGGTCATAGTTTGTATAAGCAACCATTTCAAGATCCAGATAGCACAGACGAATATATGTTTGTTATATCATTAGTTCCACTTAGGCTTATCAACAATGCACAGAAAATCATATGGGAAAATCCTAGGCCATCTTCACCGAGATTCTGTAGAATAATAAAATTTATATACAAGAAAGAATGCGAAGCATTGATTAAAGAAGAATGCAAAGGCATTGAAAACCAAATATTGAAGTTGGAGCCAACTCTCATAGAAGTCAGAGGCGTCATCATCTCGATTACACATCAAATGATTCTGTCAATGATTGATGGTAAAGTGTGTAATGTTTTGACGGAAAATAAATCGACTCAAAGGTGTTTTATTTGTAAGGCAACATCAAAGGAGATGAATTCGGCGTCAATAGTTAGAGAGCCTGACGAGAATATGTACCAATTTGGAATCTCTAGTTTACATGCATATATTCGTACAATGGAATGTCTTTTAAATATTAGCTACCGAATGAGCATTTGTGAATGGCAAGTCAGAGGAGACAAAAATAAGGAAACATTCAAAAAGACGAAAGACGAAATAAAGAGAAGATTTAAAGAAGTTGGTCTCATCATAGACAAAGTTAAACCAGGATTTGGTACGAGTAACGATGGAAATACCGCACGAGCATTTTTTTATAATTATGCCACAACTGCGCGAATAACGGGTCTGAACGAAAACCTTGTTCATCATTTTGGAACGATTCTTGCAACTATAGCTTCAGGTTATGAAATCGATACCGACAAATTTCATGACTACTGTGTGGAGACTAGGGAAATATACTTAACTTTATACCCATGGTATAACATGCCAAAACTGTACACAAAATTTTGGTGCACGGAGCAAACATTATAAAAAATTCGGTAATACCGATAGGACAAATGTCCGAGGAGGCTTCTGAGGCTAAAAATAAAGAAATTAGGAAAGCCAGATTGGGGCATACATTGAAAACATCAAGACATAGAACTAATTTAGATTTAATTAAACATTTGCTAATGTCTTCAGATCCCTACATTACGTTGTTAAGAAAACTTCCTCGAAAACAAATGTCGAAACATGACATTGATATAAGAATTTTGTTAAAAGATTAATCAATTTCTTAGAATAACATTAGTTTTGCCTTTTATTACCCGTAACATTCCTGTGTAAACAATAAATATGATTTATAATCCCATATCTTAGGCTCCCGAATTTTGTCCTCCTAGATTAGTCAAATCGTACACTGTGCGGCGTTAGTCCGATTTTTTGCGACGGACAGGCCTAACTGCCGTTAGTCTGTAATTGCGCATGTAAAGTAGGATATTCTCTCGGTCGGTCTCCTTTTATGTTTTTTTTTCGCTTTCTTTATAATTTATTTCATTTTATACATATATGTGCTGTGCAAAGAAGTACAGTGACTCCTTGACTTACGCGGTGTCCTACGTGAGCTACAAGACGCGATTTCTTTATGTTTGGATGTATGTATGTGTATGTCGTTTCGCGTTTGTCGCTCACGTAAGACACCGCCTTACGCGGTTAATTCGTTCCACCGATTACCGTGTAAGTCGAAAAACCACGAAAGTGGAATCTTCAATAAATTCTAATAAGCAAACCACAAGAACCTCCAGTATCCCAATGATCTTTTTCTTTTTCGCGATCTAGTATATTTCCGTGAGTGACGTCGCGTTCTTTGCGTGTATTCGTGCGTCGTGCCTTCTATCGATGTGCGCACACATCTTTATTCGCCGCCGAAACAAAAAACACGTGCTACTAAAGCGTTGCGTCTGAAATATCTGAGGTCCACTCATATATGCAAAAATGGCCAAAAAATGCAAATGAACCGGAAAAGGCAATTTTAGGGTAGAGCGTGAGGAGGGTTTATAAAAGCTCAACTTCAACTTGTCGATAAAGATTTTCTATGTTCTTTTTGCACCTTCTTGAAAAAGGGGTAAACTTGTTTTTTTTCGATAACTCGTATCTGTACCATAAGTACGAAAATTGCGATTATACACTTCAGTTGCTTTTCTAACGTTGTATAATTAACGTCGTATGAATTGTTCGCCCACCGTTGATCGTTGTTGAGATATCGAACGAGAAAGTAAACAATTTAGAAATTTGAACTTGTTTTTTCCAATGTACTCTTTTTTCGTGGTACATATCGAAAAAATGTCTATTATCTGTCTTGTCGAGCATGCTACTACCTGCAATACTTTTGGTTTTTTATTATTATTATTACAAGCTTTTATTAAGTTTGGCTTAATTTGACCCACTTCTACTTATCCGATCGACGTGAAATTTCACACACATACGTAACTTGGATGACAATACATTTTTAGAAAAAAAAATGTCGAAGAAGTAAAGGGTTTTTTCGAGTAATTTGTTATGCTACTTACATATCGAAAAGTGCTATAGTGCATCAAGTGAACGAGTAGATGAGATGGTAACGTGTCAGCCTAATGTTTCCGACGTCGGAGGTTCGATTCCCGGCCATATCTTACGGATTTTTTTTTTAAATTGTCTGACAACTTTTTGACAGCTTAACCTCAAATAACTAACCCTGTTATACCTTACTCGAAACTAAAAATTAAAAAATGAAATTATAAGAATAAAAAAACTTTTTTAAAAGAAGCTTTTATTTAGTGTACTAAAAAGACAATAATAACATATGCGTGTAATATATTACGTTGAATTACTTGTCTTAAAAGCTTGTCGCGTTATAGAACATAAAGATACATATTTAGATACTTATAATCTCTGTCGAACAATATTAATGCCTTCTCGCGCGCGACAAGCTTTTAAGACAAATAATTCAACATAATATATTATATGTATATGTTATTATTATATTTTTAGTACACTAAATAAAAGCTTCTTTAAAAAAAGTTTTTTTTTTTCTTATAATTTTTTTGTAAAACCAAAGTAACGATTTTTTGCGCGCCGAAAATTAGCCAAGTCCGCTCAAAGTTCCGATTTCATAGCTCGCGTTGTTTTGTAGTGTCCACGGTGACAAAAGATGATTTAAATAAAGTTTGTTATTCCGTTCAGACAATATCAGATTGCAATAACGAGCAGAAAAAACTTTTCCAGTTATTCTTTTCTAGTTATCAAAGTCAGAACGTCAGACTCGGCGCTTCGCCGATACGCTTTAGTAGCACGTGTTGTTTGTTTCGGCGGCGAGTAACGATGTGTGCGCACATCGATAGGAGGCACGACGAGCAAATACACGCAAGAAACGCGACGTCACTCACATAAGAGAGAGTGAGACGACGTGATATTCTTTGCGTGATATTTTGTCATGCCCCTTCTGAACCAAATCTTGCAAAGGCCCTTGGCTGAACGCTAGCGCTTACTTCCACTGTCCCTCCTTTTTTTTTTTTTCTTTTTCTACATTATGTTTCAGCGGAGCCAAGCTGCTCTTCATACCGCTTCGTTTATATTCGTCCTTTTTCTTATATCGCTTCCGCCCACCCAGAGCCGGCTTTAGGGCAGGGCTTGGTAGAGCGACCGCCCCAAGGCACGAGATTTTTGGGGGGCGCCTCTGATTATGGAAAATGAAATTGCTGAAAGCTTGGATTTCGTTGACTTGAATAGAGTATTTACCGACAAAAAATCCGAAAAGTACAATTCGATTAGACTTTCTACAATCGTAATCTCACTACAAATATATGTTCTTGAATCGTTGTAAACTTACAATAAAAGAAAATTTGCGAAATCACGCTAGTCGCAGATCGAATCCCGGTAATGCGGGCGGCACATATATCTTTTTTTTTGTTCTTTTTCTTGTTTATTCGACCACTTTAGAAACATTGACGACGTAAATAATTTTGGCATTTGTTTGGTTAAATTTTGTTTAAAACAGAAACACACACGATCATATGCCGGCAAAAACTTTTTTTTGTAACGTTGCAAATTTAGAAAAATTCTCGAGTATTTCTAATTACTTGTTATTATTATATATTTACGGGCGGACGAAGTCGTGGCCAAAAGCTAGCTTATATAATGAAATGATATAATGAAATGATATAACTACGACAGAACGGGCATAAGGCAGTGTCTAATCTAAAAAAGCGGATTTTTTGCAGGGAGATGGAATTGTCAGGCACACCGCGCTGCAGCGCGCGCTGCTCGCTCGCGTACCGTGTCTTTTGTTTTCTTCAGTCCTACGCGGGCGCGAGGACAACGATCACGTATCGAGTTTCTAAGTACGTAATTTCTTTCTTAGTTACCAGGCGTGATACCAAAGCACGTTTATCTTTTTTTTTTAGTTTCATTGAAGTGTGTGAACTTTGTGATAGTGAAGGTGAAGAGTGTTCTGAGAGGAAGTGAAATGAGTGGTGCACGTTGTGATGAGGTGTGGGTGCACCGTTTTAGTAAAAAAGGAAAGTCTTGTAGATTAATCGGGAGTGCACCGAGGAAGAAATATAATCCTAGTCGTTTCCAGAGAAAGAAAGGAAATGCGAAGAGGCACAAGGAAATGGGACTGGAACATACAACGGTAGAGAACGAACAATCTCTCTTGTCCGACGTAGAATCACATCCAATTACGGAGGACGAAGAATTATCGGAAAGACAATTGCATATGATTTTTGAAAACGAAGAGGAAGTAGAAGAAAATTCGGAAGAAGTGGAGATGCTGGAAGAATATTTGGAAGGCATTTCGGAAAGTGAAGAGATACCAGCACAATTGCACGAGATTGTTGAAAATGAAGAAGAAATAGAAGAAAATTCGGAAGAAGTGGAGATGCTGGAAGAATATTTGGAAGGCATTTCGGAAAGTAAAGAGATACCAGCACAATTGCATAAGATTGTTGAAAACGAAGAGGAAATAGAAGAAAATTCGGAAGAAGTGGAGATGCTGGAAGAATATATGGAAGATATAACGGAAGGTGAAGAGATAACAGATGAAGCTGAAAAAGAAAATATAGAAGCAGAAGACGCAATATCTTCCATGGATGAATTAGTCGTAGATAATAAAATAGACGACGGCAGATTGCAACCTACCATCATCGAGGGTCGTCGTATCGTGGATCTGAATCATCTGTTTGCTGAAATACATGAAAAATTTGATAATCACTCGCCGCTAGATTGCAACTTCGCCGATTTCATTATCGTTGGATCTCGCCGTAACGGTTTGATAACGGAGATCGAGATGCAGTGCCGTATGTGTTTGTATAAAACAACGATATCGACGGAAAGTACAAATTGCAACACCATGGATGTTAATCATGGCGCAATTGCTGGATCTATAGTAACAGGGACAGGATTTTCACAAATGGAAGAAATATTCAGTACCATGAATATTCCGTGGATGTCTCAGAAGAAATATGACACATGTCACAATGCTATAACGGATGGATTTTT
This sequence comes from Ancistrocerus nigricornis, assembly GCA_916049575.1. Taxonomy (NCBI): domain Eukaryota; kingdom Metazoa; phylum Arthropoda; class Insecta; order Hymenoptera; family Vespidae; genus Ancistrocerus; species Ancistrocerus nigricornis. Next base: position 26,657,787 of record OU696664.1, on the reverse strand, counting down.
GACGGCAGCGCAAGAGGAAATGGCCGCTGCAGCTGAAGAGGAAAAAGCTATGGCAATTGCACGAGAGGACGTCATAGACGGTATTCCGCATATTTGTGTGGTGGCGGATGGAAGTTGGATGCAGAGGTCATATAGAACTGGGAAATATGATTCTATCTCCGGGGTAGGTGCCATCGTCGGATATCACACTCAAAAAATATTATTTATCGGAGTGAGAAACAAATACTGCAGTATTTGCGAAAATGCGGCACGGAAGAAGCAAGAAGCCAAAGAACATAGGTGTTTCAAAAACTGGAGAAAAAATCAAACGTCCACGAGTATGGAAAGCGACGCAATAGTGGAAGGCTTCAAGTGCAGTATCGAAATGCACGGATTAATTTATTCCACGCTCATTGCGGACGGCGACAGCAGCGTATACAAAAAAATAATTGACTGTAACCCGTACGACGACATAAGAGTAAAGAAGATCGAGTGCACGAATCATCTATTAAGAAATTTGGCGCACAAGTTAAAAGAAATTGCAAAAACTAAAGGTCGGCTGGGACAGTTGCGGAGTGTAATAGAGAAAAATATTCTCCGAATTCGAACCGCTGTCACGAAGGCTGCAGCGTTTCGTTCTCAAGAAGCAGGACCACCTAGGAGAAAAATCTTAAATTTAAAAAGTGACATGAAGAATATTCTTAGCCATACTTTCGGAGAGCACAAAAATTGTGTACAGCTGCAGTACTTCTGCGATGGAAGCAATAAGGAAGGCGAAGAAAATGTTGTTCCAGCCGTCAGAAATGTTGGAGTATACCATAAAATGGAGGAAGCAATAAACAACCTCGTCTGCTATGCAGATAGTTTGCTTCACAATGTAAACAGCAACAGCGTCGAAAGCTATAATGCTGTAATCTGCAAGTTTATCGGGGGCAAACGTATAAATTTTGGAAAACGAGGATCATACGAGACCAGATGCACTGCGGCGGCGCTACAATACAACACGCAATCAAGCTTGAGCCGCTTGAACATTTCGATGAATAAAAACCCAGGTGCAATACTACAAAGTGTAGAAAACCGACGAAAAAGAAAAGTGAAGAGGACACAGGGATTGAAAAAATCAATGAAGAAACGCCGATTTGAAACGAGAGGATCTGGAGAAGCAAACGAAGATTATGGACCGCATGCACAACGACCACACATGGATGAAGACGCTTACAACGAAGAAGTAATAGCGCACAGTAATAGGCTGCGAGAGTGGCAAGAGAATAGACAAGAAATCGAAGAAAAAACAAGGGAGCAACAAAATAGCGACTTGTGGCAATCGATACGAAGAAAATTGCTCACAGCGCCCCATTTCGCGCAAGTATGCAAAAGGAGAGACGGTACTTTGAGTGCGAAACTAGTTAAAAATATCTTATATCCGCAACTATTGTCGGTGCCAGCCATCGAATACGGCCGTCAGTGTGAAGAAATCGCACGAGCGGATCTGGAAAAACAAATAGGCGAAAAAATAAACAAATGCGGCTTGTTCATCGACCAAGATTTCAAATATCTTGGTGCATCTCCAGACGGAATTATTGGTGAAGATGGTATAGTAGAAATAAAATGTCCATTCTCCGCGAAGGAATTATCCCCGCAGGAAGCCATTGAACGGAAGATTAAACAAGTACACGCTATCTTCGATCCGGAAGATAGTGAAAAAGTGAATGTAAACCATGCTTACTACTATCAAATTCAAGGACAGCTGCATATCACAGGTCGTACATATTGCATTTTCTGTATATGGACACCAAAAGGTATGAAAATTATTACCGTATATAAAGACGATTTATTTTGGTACCAAAAGATGTTAATAAAATTAGTCATTTTACATTTATTGCATGCTTCCAGAAATTATAGATTCCAGATATAATAGGCATATGCCTTTGAGAGAGCCACACTACATCATGGAAGCAAAAAGGAAAACAGGTCAAATAAAATTAATAAACAAACGACGATAAATCTGACAATTCTATACACAGTAAGTAAAAAAAGAAAAGAAAAGGAAAATTCTAAACTGTACGACTCCTGGTGGGAGTTGTATGATTAAGAATTACAAAAAATTTTTCACAAAGAAAAATATGTACAGCACGACTCCTTATGAAAGTTGTATGTATAATAAAACTGTACAGATTTTAATAACAAATAAAGTCTGTACAATACAGACTTAATTTTCTTCTTACAGCAACCTCCATAAAAACAAAGATAAGTATTACAATTCTCTTTTACATATACATATGTGATAGAATGAGTTCTATCGTAATACATATACGTCTAACGCTTCGATTTTGTTTGTTGCAGCTCGCCAGATGAAGAAGGTACTAAAAGAGCAGAGGTACTGCATCATAAGATAAAGATAAGTATAAAGATTCTTTTTTACATTTACATGTATGTGTTACGAAATGAATTCTATCGTAATACATATACGTCTAACGCTTCGATTTTGTTTGTTGCAGCTCGGTAGGAAAACGAAGCAGTAAGGAGCAAAGAATATACCGATGAAGACGAATATTTTATTACAATTATGGTGTATATATTTTGTGAATATTACAAAATGCAAGTAATAAATATATTTTCTCGCCAGATGTCTCTTTATAATTTCTTTGTAATCAAATATAACATTTTTTTATTATATATCTATAATTTTAAATATATAAATATGTCATGGACCAAGTGATTAATCATTCATAATGTCTGGGTTGCACTTTTCATACTGCTCGGACATTATCAAGGATGCCCGATTAATCGCTTGGTCCATAACATATGTATCGCACTCTTGCGACAAAAGTGTTATAACTAAAAATTTCACAAATTACCTGAAACGAAAAAAACTGTTTCTTGCACTGTTTTCTACATCTACTTTTAACATTAACTAATTTTCTCCGAATTTTAAATTATAACACTTTCGTCACAAGGTTGCGATATATACAACGTACCCTTAACGGGCAGGGCGACACGCGACATATATTATTACTTCAACTCGGCCCTGGCGCCTAAGCTTCCGAAAAGTAACAGTAGAGGCCACTATCGTATAGGCTAAGGTTTTTTACAAATACCAGTAGAAGGCGCTTCGATCGATTCGGACTTCCGCTAAATGGAATGATTCCCCTTAAGAGCTTAACCTCATATAACTAACCCTGTTATACTTTACTCGAAATATCGATAGAACCGAAATTAATATTATATTTGACGAGATTATATGACGAGTGTAGCGCCGTAAATATTAACCTTCTTGATCCCTTTTACATTTACGCTTCGTATACAAGTCGAACTCGTTTTTACGTATGTGTGGTGTACGTGGAAAGTTCTACTTAAATAACTTTAGTCTTCTTCTAACTTTATGTGGAACTTTCTAAACAATATATTTTTAATATTTATATAATAATGGAGATTAATAAATAAATTTCAAGATAATAAACCTCAGTTTTCAGAATACTAAATAGTTTATTAATTGAAACATTAAACAGATTTTTGGTAAACAATGTATTTTTAATATTATATAATATAGTACAGTTAGAAGGTAATTTGGAAAAGACTGGTCAGTTTATATAATGTCGAAATAGTTTATTAATTGAAACATTGATAATACAATTATTCATGGGAAAATTCATTCCATATGTCATAACAGTTGCTGTATAAACCGCTTACGTTGTCATGTATTCATTCGAAATATGTTAACCAGGCCTCTAATAGTAAAGATATCCTCTCGTCTACATATTCTTGAGCTTCCATCACCTGAAATGAGAAAGAAATTAGAATTGTTTAAATATATATTATGATTTTCCAACTTTTTCTATTATAAAAGTCGTTCATAGTTAAGTTAAATGTGTAAATTTACCTTGTACAGACCAGGTCATAGCAGCTGTCAAATAACCAGCTTACGTTGTCATGGATTCATCAGAAGTAGGTTAACCTGCCTCTAATAGTAAAGATATCCTCTCGTCTACATATTCTAGAGCTTCCATCACCTGAAATGAGAACGAAATTAGAATTATTTAAATATATATTATGATTTTCCAACTTTTTCTATTATAAAAGTCGTTCATAGTTAAGTTAAATGTGTAAAGTTACCTTGTACAGACCAGGTCATAGCAGCTGTCAAATAACCAGCTTACATTGTCATGGATTCATCAGAAGTAGGTTAACCTGCCTCTAATAGTAAAGATATCCTCTCGTCTACATATTCTAGAGCTTCCATCACCTGAAATGAGAAAGAAATTAGATTTATTTAAATATATATTATGATTTTTCAATTTTTTCTATAATTTAGTCAAATAAGATATTTGGCCACATATGTGTAATATTACGGAAAGCTTAATGTATGTGACAGTAAATTTTAAATAAATTAAGCATATAAATTGTTAACAGGTACTTACCGAATTTGGGCACGTGCGACCACCGCCGAGGCAAAGAAGGAAATAGGCCATGTGCTATGAATATCAAAGCTACCACTTCATTTTTTAATTTATGAGAAAAGTCACTAAAAACTTCCGAGGCGGTCATGTTCATTGTGATACGACTATTTTCTTGTATAGCATCGCTTGCACCAATCAGGGTAAAAAATTTGACTCAAATCTAAAATTACGGGAGATGATCGTAAAAAGGTGAGAATCGATATATTCAGTTTCGCACTACGAAAGAGAAACAAATTGAGCATCTGCTATGAATACAGATCATGAAGAAAACGGAATAGATCGGACGTAGTAAATTTGAAATTGCAAATGACAGACGATTGGACAAAAATTTTGGAAAAAATGTTAGATCCTTCGCAACTAACTTTAATTTATTTCTGACTTTATGTGCAACTTTGGACACAATATATTTTTAATATTTATAAAATATTGAAGAGTAATAAGGTAATTTTGAAATGTTAACGCTCCGTTTACATGATGACGAAATAGTTTATTTATTAAAACGTCGATAATACAATTCTTGGTACACGATATATTTCTAATATTTATGTAATATTGGAGATTAATTAGGTAATTTGGAAATGATAACGCTTACTTTACATGATGACGAAATAGTTTATTTATTAAAACGTCGATAATACAATTCTTTATACAAAATAAAATCTCCATGCTTGTGCATATGCACCACAGTAATCTACTGATTTTTAAAGTTCTTGTTACCCTTCCTGCTGATATTCCAACTGCAGATTCTTCAACTATTACACTTTGACCGATAATTCCATAGAAACCTAAAAATAATTTAATAAGTTTAATAAATTCATAATTTTAAACACATAAGACATTATAGTTTGTATAAAAACTGATTTGTTACCTGACTACACTCACACATAAGTTGAATATGTTCTTTATACATCTATTGTCTTCTTGAATCTGTATGTGTATATAAGAAACTTTTGAAAAGATTGGAGATTTCTGTCCATAGTCTTCTAATTCTTCTAATTCCCTTAAAAAAAAAGAAATAAACAATAATTATGTCTAAAAAAAGGTTATAGAATGGAGGTTTTTAATTTTGGAGAGTCAAAAGGGAGGAATACATGCTCGGTTCTATTTTCTAGTAAAAAATTAGGAGACTTTGGTTTCATTAATTTTTCGTTTATTACTTTTCTACAGATGCTGCATACGCTTAGAAACAAGTGGCTGAGGACCGTATACAAAATTTGGAAGAGTAGGGAGCTCAAGAGAGCATTAGCAGCAGCACCACCACCAGAGAAAAACAGTTTTTAAGGATTTTGATTGCTTTTGGCGGCCTCCTCTGCCATTTCCCCGAATAGCACCGCCATTCCTCGCGCTTTCTTTTGCTGGTGGCGCAAGCGCCACAGGCGCGCGGATCGTCCAGCACGCGGTCTTCTTCGAACTGAAATTAAGACATAATAATAATGGAAATTCTGTGACCTTAATTAATTATGTTGTAAATATTAATTACCGGGGCCTGCTGGCTGCGGCGCCTCTTGTGGCTGCGGTTGCAGCGCCGCTTGCTGTTGGCGGTGCTGCTGACGGTGCTGGGGCTGGGGTTGTTGCATTTCCGCCAGTTGTCTCTGGTGGTGCTGCTGCTGCAAATTCAGTTGTTCCGCCAAGTGTTGTTTAAATTGTTCTTCCATTTTCTTCATCTGGCTTTGAAAGCTCGCTCTCTCTTTGTTTAGCTCCTCCTCCAAATCTTGTATCCGATCCTCAGCCACTAGTTTCTCAGCGTATGCAGCATCTGTTTAAATAATTAAATAAATAATGAATGTTTTTTGAATATATGTCCAGTATGAATGGATTTTGAGAGAAAAAAGGAAGTGTACACTCTTTAAAATAGAATCACTTGTTTATAATTGAACTAAACCATTTGAATGTTTGACAAAAAATAGAAAGAGTAGTTTAATAGATATCATGTTCTCGTTGTTGAAAAGAAAAATGGAATTTTCGCTATTTCAAAAACAATTTATTGAAATTAAGGGATAATATATGTATATTGTGAACTACATGGAAATCTGTTTGTATTGATCAAATATCTCATTATTGAAAAGTAGGGATGTGCAGTTTCCCGACATTTCAGTTGCGGGTCGAGTCAGGAAAATTATATGATAAAAAAAAACTTTTTAAAAACAAGCTTTTATTTAGTGTACTAAAAAGACAATAATAAGAATATTTTTTGATTAAGACAGTGCTGAATGCTATTTATAAGTGGTTATAGTTCGAATGGACGGATCCTCGAAAAAAGTAGTATCAAAGTTATGGCTGTAACACATAGAATAAATTATGTTGAATTATTTGTCTTAAAAGCTTGTCGCGCGCGTATCTTTATTTTTCATTCACGCGACAAGCTTTTAAGACAAATAATTCAACATAATTTATTCTATGTGTTACAGCCATAACTTTGATACTACTTTTTTCGAGGATCCGTCCATTCGAACTATAACCACTTATAAATAGCATTCAGCACTGTCTTAAACAAAAAATATTCTTATTATTGTCTTTTTAGTACACTAAATAAAAGCTTGTTTTTAAAAAGTTCTTTTTTATCATATAATTTTATTTTTTAATTTTTAGTTACGTCTTAATCTGTGCATTCTGATGATGCAACACCAAGACATGAGTAAAAATTATGTTTTGTCATAAAAACTGAACATGTTTACAAAATTTCAAGCTGGTAGATGAAACGGTTATGATTCAAAATTGACTCACAAAATTTGATCAAAACATACTAATAGGGCAAGTTAAATAAAAGCTTGTAAAAAATGCCAGGACTAGATCCTGCGATATCGTAGTTACAATATTAAATTAGTCTATAATTTTCTTATTTTTTCTCTTTTTGCCAAAGCGTCATTATATTTATTTATTTATCAATGTATTTGCTAACACATGAAATTTTGTACCACTTTATCGAAACATTCCACACATAGGTAAACACTAGGTAGATTAGTATATGAAGCGTAAACGGTAAAGAAATTAAGAAGGTTAACATTTTCGGCGCTACAATCGATATACATATAATTGCGCCGATAAAAATATTGATTTCTGCTTTATCGATATTTCGAGTAAGGTATAACAGGGTTTGGGGTTTGAGGTTAAGCTGTCAAACATTTAAAAAAAAAAGGAATTCGTAAGAGATCCATCGGGACGCGAACCTCCGACGCACAGTGGGCCGAAATCGCCAAAACGCGGAAAAAAGTCAAATTTTCAACTTCATTCAAATTCAATGAAATTTATGGTACACATTCCTAAATGTTCCGACTACATTTTGACGTAAAGATGAGTTATCATAGATTACCTAGACATTTTCTAGCGAGCTTTAAACATAGGAGAAATGTATTGTGACGTTTGAGACGTCGCAAGAAGAGAAGCTTCGGTCGGCACGCCGCTCTCAGGGCAATCTGTATCGCGAAATATCATATATTAATTTTACTCGTACGCGTTTCATGAACTCCACCGAGAAACAACCTACGAGGGAGGTGCTAAGGAGAAAAAGACACCACTACCGAACATCGTAGTAATACGCTCGTCAAGAAAGCACCCACCGAGACCATCGTAGATTACATTCCATCGTAGCTACCGTCGTGGGAAGGAAAACACCATCATCTTATCACCATAGCGACACCTAGAAGCGACGCATCGATCGACACCACGAAAATCGATAATCTAGAGCGTCGGCGTCACGTATCGACGCGGAAAATTCGGCGCTCGCTAAATTCCCATAAATTAGGTAGAGGCGCACGTGGCGAAAAAGTCACGTGATAATCACGTGAGCCGGTCCGGTGGTTGCCGATGAGCGAGGACGATTTCACTTAGCGCAGGGCTCCCGTCGAGTGCACTTCTTGTTTGCTTCCTTAAAGTACTGTTTCCGTCTCAAGTCACGGGTAGCTAGAAAGTGAACGCTCCCGACGATCGGAAGGAAGAACTGTCTTGAGTGGAGGAGAAAGAGAGGTCGACGAGGCCGCGAACACCATCGAGATCTCCCGAGGAAGCTACCGAGGTCGCCAAAGGGGTGAACGGTAAGCCGGTCAACGCGTACATCTCCGGAAGGAATCGGTCACCGGGGTCATAGTCTCCTTTGCGTATTAGTTCGTAGAATTTGGTGGTTAGTTTTAAGTATTTCGGAAGGAATTTAGTAACGCCGGCATTGGCCACGTTACCGCTCTGTTCGAATATCTTAGTGGTTAGCTTTAAGTGCGATAGCGTTAAGTAATTGGGAAATTTTTGGGGAATGAGACTAACGACCTCGGCCGAAGATTCCGCTCCCGGTCGTGACACGCCTCGAGAGTATTGCGTAGCGGCAAAGAGTCCTGAGAGTGGCAAGGTCGAACGGTTATTTTGTAACGAACCTTGCGAAGCACATGCTCCCGTTTTTTTATAACTGCGCTAAGCCAACTGTGCTGTTTTATATGTATAAAGTCGAGTTTGTATGAATTTTCGTATTTATGATATATGGAGAATATTCGAGAGTGAATACGTTTCGAGTCCGTTGCCGTTTAAAGAGAGTATCAATAATTATTCCACTGTGCGAAGAGAGTTGTAGATTGAAGTATTATTTCTCGAAACCGCGTACGGATAGAAAAACTTGTAATGAGAAGGGACTCCGTTCGTGAATATGTATATTCATCTTCGAGAACATTAACTAATCATTGAAACACCTTGCTCTCGTTCTATTGATATCTTCTCTGATTTTAAAATAAACGTTATTTTTCTTGTTTTCTACAAATTCGGATTTCATCTTCTTTTGGGAACGCTTTCGCTTACCCCGCCCCTCTCCGTTACCACCTTGGTGGGCTGAGCTACCGTTTCGGATTCCGCTTCACGCACCTCTTCGGAATTTATTAGTTAACATCTTGCAATAATTATAAGGCTCGAGTGGTAGCCGTAAGCTACCTGGCGCCCAACTTAAATTCACTTCCGAACCGATCATCTGTTAAGCCTCTATCAAAAAATATTCCGAAGAGGAGAGCGTGGCGAGGAGGGCCGTTTGGCGACGAGACGAAGCCAACAGTCACAAAATGGCGCCCGTACGTGGGGCTCGAAAGTAGAGAAAAGTAGAAACGGAAATTTGGAGTCGATTAAAGAAAATCTTATGGTATAACGGAGAATAACGAAAATTTTTTTTCCCATCTAAAGAACATTACGATAAGTACGTAGAGGTAAACGGTACAAGTCACGCGACCGAAACGTACCAGAAATTTCTATTTGGCAACGAAACTTTGTCCACTCTCAGGATACGCAATAACGTTTCAAATTATATTGTCATAAATATATATATCGCATATGTATGTGTGAATGTGCAGTGAATTTTTGTATGTTGAATTTTTGTATGTGTAAATTTTTGCGATTTTAAGGAACTCTGCTGGTTACAAAATTTTTTTTTTTCGATACATATATGAATATTGAAAGTAATATTTTTACGGTTGCATCTTACTGGTAAAAAGATAAAAACATCAATTATACATTGGAAAATTTTATGTTATCGTGTCTAACAATCTCGCATTAGAAAGATCGAGAAGTTTCTTGTTACCGTTGGAGAGATATAACGTAGCGTTTCGAGAGCGAACATTCTATCGAAATTTCCAACGTTTCCAACCGTACGGTGAAATTAAAGTCAAACGTTGTTGACAAAGAGCATCGCGCGAACTAAGGGTAGAAAAAACGGCGGAGCGTTTGCCGCTGCCGTGTAGTCGCGCGCTACGACGTTCGATTTCGCACGTACGCACGATATAGCGGGTGACTTAAGACACTACTTATATACCGGGTGACATAAAAATACGCAACAAAAATTTTTTTTTCTTTCGCTCTAGTTATTCAGAATATTATCGGGAACATTGCCGAGTAGACCATTGGCCTTAAATTATAAATTATTGAATTTTGTCCTTTTTTTTTTTTGTTTTGTGAAAATTATTAAATTGAATTATTGGACTTTCGGGTTATTGCGAAAGAGGGAATATATTACCGTGTATCACGGGTGAATTCGTTACGTTTGAGTAACTAAAAGTTTTTCTCTTCTATCTGTGTTGTCTCGGAAATAGATATCAATTTTTTTTGGTTGAATTCGACTTCGAGGTTGATCTCGAGTCGAATCCATTCGAAAGGATATCTCAAACCTATTTATTGAACTGTACACGTCTTATTTAACGAGATTTCTGTCGTGTATAAGTCTTTCCAAAAGTACGCGTCCTAATTTATTGATACAACCGGGCCAATTTAGTTATTTGTTGAGTTCTCTCGATTATTGCGTGGTTGATAGCGAGACCAGTCGCTCTCCTGGAAAGCGTATATTGCGGGGATGGACGGACGGCCATTGGCAGAGTGGGTTCGATCGCTACCGGCTGATAGGGTTAAGGCTTTGTTGGAGCGTAACCATCTACCAACAGACGGAATTCTGTGCGTCTGTCGAAACCGTCTTTTGAAGTTCTTATTAAGAGAGACGGAACTCGCACAACGTACCGGTATGGCTAATCCCATCGAGCGGATGACCGATTTTGCGCCTACACCTAGCACCTCCCATACCGTAATCGCGCGTCCCACAACCGGAGACCCACTTCTGACTCCTTCCCGACGCACATCCTTATCTCAACCTTCAGTACCGCTTCCATCTGTCCCACCGCCTCCTGAAAGAAGACGTCCAGCATCGCTTCCTGGGGACGTAGGGGAAAGACGCGACGATTTCGCGCAAATCGATGATTTGGTAGACGAGCTGCGGGAGATCGCAGTAGCGGAAGAGCAAGAGCTACCGCCACGGGAACCACCCGTACGACGAGTTCTGTTTCGTAATAATCGGGTTCCTCCACCACCCGAGGATCCGTTCGAAGATCTGTACGCTCCCGCGGATGAGGATGGTAGGCGTCGTCCACTAAGAGATTTACGCGATTATCGAGATGAAGCTCCCGCGTATCATAGAGAGGCCCCGCGCTACGGCAAAACACCCGCTGCTGTGGCTTATGAAATAATGCGTAGATGGAATTTGCGTTTTACGGGTAGACGCGACGAGGATGGAGAGGCGTTCCTCGCCCGAATTACCGAAGGTCGGCAGATTGCGAATGTTCGCGATGAAGATCTCTTCTCGTGTCTTCCGTTCTTTCTCGATGGCATGGCTCTGTATTGGTTTCGAGCTCGGAGGAGGGAGATTAGGACGTGGCCAGATTTTGTTCGTGCTTTCCGCTCCCGTTTTCAAGAAACGGATTTCCAGTTCGCGCTTAGGGAGGAACTGTTTCGACGAACTCAAGGTGATAGGGAACCCGTCGTCGACTATCTCACGTGCATTAGAGCTTTGGCAAAGAGGGTAGAACCACCGATGGGATCCATGGAATTAGTGCGCTTAGCGCATCGTAATATGCTACCGCGGTTACAAGTTTCCATCCACGCGGAAGTCATTTATAACATGGATCACCTTGAGGAAATAGCCAGTCGTGTTGAGAAGAGTCACGAGCGAGCGCTCACTTACAGACCGCCTCCACCACCCGAAAGGTCACTCTTGCCAGATCTAGCGTACCGTGGTCCTCGTGTCAACAGGCGGGTAGCCACCGTCGCGATGGCCGACGACTACGCCCCTGCATACGTATCCAATCCACCTAGATCGTTACCGGTAGAACCTATTGGAGCTCCTCAGATTCAGACACCTCCATATCCAGTGGCTACCGACGCCACACCCATCTCGGTAAACTCCATAACTACCAGTCCAGTTCCACCTCGTAATCCGGTGACCTGTTGGAATTGCCACCAACCAGGACATCTTTCGCGTAATTGTCCAGCTCCGTTGCGTAGGAGATGTTTTCAATGTAACAAGGAGGGTTTCACCCGCAACACCTGTCCGCAGTGTTCGGGAAACGCGACGGGAGGACGGTGAGAGGTGCTGCCCCGTCCACTCCTTCGGTAAGCGCACCAATAGTTCCACCTAGAGAGAATAGCGGTCAAGCAGGACCCGATTATGGAGGCGTCTTATTCTATTTCACAATTTTTGTCCAAAATTATCCTATACGAGCTTTAGTAGATTCCGGTGCGAGTCGGACGTTTTTAGGTCCAGGAATGACGAACATCATTGAGGCTTTGAAGCTCCCCACGGTTGTGGACGAGGTGGAGGTCATGGCCGCTTTCGGTGCCCATAAAGAAGTAACACGAACGGTCACCTTACCACTTTCTCTGGGTGACAAATCGGGATACGTGTATGCCCGTTTGCTACCGTCGTTGTCGCGACCGTGCATCCTCGGAGTAGACTTCCTACGCACTTTTCGTATCACTCTTGACTTTGACACCTTAAGCTGGTCTTTCGCTTCCGATCCAACTAGGAGGTTCCCGTTCGAACAGGTCGAGGACCCGGTGAATAGTGTTGCGAGCTTGTATGGGTTAGAACATCTTCAGAATCACCAACGCTCCCGTTTGGATGAGGTCTTAGTGGAAGAAATTCCCCCTCCCTCCGAGAAACCGGGAGTAACCAACCTAATAGAACATCGTATCGACGTAAGGGATAATGCACCCATTAAGCAACGGTATCGAGTAGTTTCGCCTAAAATACAGGAGGCTATTATGGTGGAAATAGACAAAATGTTAGCGGCCGACATAATCGAGCCGTCTTGTAGCGAGTGGTCAACGCCTATCGTTATGATCACCAAGCCAAATGGCAAATATCGATTCTGTCTAGATTTCAGAAAGGTTAATAGTGTGTCCAAGAAAGACGCTTATCCGCTGCCGTACATGAGTGCGATATTAGATAAGCTTAGGCGCGCAAAATATATTTCCACCATAGACTTGAGCCAAGCGTATTTTCAGGTACCGTTAGAGAAGAAAAGTCGAGAGGTTACCGCGTTTACCGTTCCCGGTAGAGGGTTGTTCCAATTCAAACGTATGCCATATGGATTAACAGAAGCTCCTGCGACATTTCAGAGGTTACTTGATAAGCTAGTCGGACCAGAGATGGAACCTTATGCTTTCGCTTATCTCGATGACATTATTATTGCTACAGAAACGTTTGAGGAACATCTAACGTGGTTGCGCCGAGTTTTACGGCGAATACATGAAGCCGGTCTTACCATTAACGCAGATAAAAGCGAGTTTTGCCGCTCCCAAGTGAAATATCTAGGTTTTGTAGTTAACCAGGACGGCCTGCAGGTAGATTCGGAAAAGATTCAGCCCATCTTAGAATATCCGATTCCCGTAAATTTGAAGCAATTACGACGATTCTTAGGGATGGCGTCATGGTACCGTCGCTTTATGTCCGACTTTGCTACTGTAATCGCACCTCTGACCAGATTATTAAAGAAGGGGCAGAAATGGAATTGGGGCGAGGAACAGCAGAACGCTTTCGATCGCGTCCGCTCCAGTCTATTTACCGCTCCGACCTTATCACGTCCAGATTTCGAGCTACCGTTTGTCTTACAAACGGATGCGAGTTCAGTGGGGTTAGGTGCCGTTTTAACTCAACCGCACGAGGGGATTGAAAGGGTAGTAGCATACGCGAGTCGTTCCCTTACAGACACCGAACGAAAGTACAGCGTAACGGAGAAAGAGTGCTTGGCAGTAGTGTGGGCAGAGAAGAAGTTTCGAGCTTACTTAGAAGGCTACCGCTTCACGGTAATCACGGACCATAGTAGTCTTCGATGGCTCCATAATTTAAAGGACCCTACTGGTCGTCTGGCCCGTTGGGCCTTGGGGTTGTTAGAGTATGACTTCCAAATAATTCACCGGAAAGGAGCCCTCCACCATGTGCCTGACGCTCTTTCACGCATGTACGAATCCCCTACCGACACCGTAAACACTATCGACGCAAAAGTTATCGCGAAAATTCCGTTTCACGATCCAACGGACGAATGGTACCTCGAAAATTTAGAAAAAGTTCGGAAATATCCCAAAAAGTACCCGGATTGGACGATTCGGGAGAACCGTTTATACTACCATCATCACGAACCTCGCGTTACCGTTCTCGAGACAGACACGTCAGACTGGAAACTTGTAGTTCCGCGCAAGACACGCGCCTCCGTTCTTCGTGAATGTCATGACGCTCCACAAGCGGGTCACTTAGGCGTAGATAAGACTTTCAAGAGGGTAGCTAGTCAGTACTATTGGCCGGGTATGCTACAAGACATCACTCAGTATATTAGAAAATGCGTCACTTGTCAAAAGTCTAAGGTAGAACAACGTGCTCCCGCTGGATTAATGGGGTACCGCCGTCCCGAGGAACCGTGGAGCACCGTAGCAGCGGATGTGATGGGTCCCTTTCCGCGGAGTAGTTCGGGGTATTGTTATATCGTGGTTTTCCAGGACCTCTTTACCAAGTGGATAGAATGTCGAGCATTGAGAACCGCTACCGGACAAAGTATTAAACGATCCCTTGACGAGTTGGTCATCCACCATTGGGGTACGCCACGTACTCTTCTAACCGACAACGGTACCGAATTTGTCAATAAAACTCTCGGAGCTCTCGCGCAAGAATATGGGTTCAAACACGTGACGACGCCAACTTACCATCCACAAGCTAATCCGGTGGAGCGAGTTAATCGAGTTTTAAAAACTATGATCATCTCATTTATTGATCAGAAGCATACGGAATGGGATAAACATTTGAGTGACTTTAAGTTCGCGTATAATACGGCCGATCACTCGTCTCTCAAATGCAGCCCCGCTATGCTTAACTTGGGTCGCGATCGACCCGTTTTATAGGTAATCGTTTTATAGGTAAAGTCCACGTGAGCGACGTAAAACAATACCAGTAAGATGTCAACGAGCCTTCGCAGTGGCACTGCATAAAGAAAAAAAAAAAGTAGGAGACGAGTCGATCAACTTTTCCCTCTTCCTATATCCTCAGTAGTCATTGTCAACGAGCTACCGTAAGATGGCCGGTCTACGAGGATTGTGGGACCGGATCAGGGAAAAGGCCCGATCACTGAGAGAGGCGATCACGCCCCACCCGGAACCATCGGCGCCCACGGAGGAGGAGGTCACCGTTACTGTGACGGAGGACGAAGTGACGACCGCTACCGTGGCGGAGGAGGTCGAGTCGTCGATCATCTCTACCGACTCCACCTCGGAGTCCTCAAGCACGACGTCCGACAGGTAGTCGACCTTACGCCAAGGACGGCCCCAACGAGCATCCGCTGGCCGCGGCGTTCAATTGAAGCCGCCTCGCACCCCCAAGGGCACCCTGATGGGCATTCGCCCAATCGACGCTCTCCGCGGCGAGGGCCTAGCGCAACGAGAGGAGCGACACCCGTGCGGTTGTTTTAACTGTGGGTCCCTCTATCATCGCTACTCCAGCTGTCCGGCACCCCGACATACCTTTTGTTATCGGTGTGGACGGCCCGACGCACAGTGGGCAAAAATCGAGAAAAATCGGCGTTTTGTCTTTCCAGGTTGATTTTCGAAAAAAAAATAGTATATTCTTGTTGAAGAGACCAAATAAGGAGGATCGACACCCTTCTCAAGTCACTGGGATCAAAAAATTGAAAAAACCTAACTTTTTATTGGGGCACCATTTTGAAATTTTGCAGACGCTATCTTATAGTAAATCTTAATCTGAACACAATATATTCTATTTAATTTTTTCGAGAAACGCTTCCCTAGAGAGTTATGATTAGAAATATGTTGAAAAACGTGAGATTTTTCGATTTTCAACCTGTTATATCTTCCAGGAGGGGACGGCTCCAGAAATGGGCCAATCGTCGTTTTGTAAAGCGTACTCTCTTTAACAAAACGTAATAAATTTTAAGAGGCTGCGATCCCTCGCGGCTGAGATATATCCAATCAAAATGTGGATGTTTTCTGTAGATAATAACTCACTGAAACCTAACATATGCACTCTCGTATTTACATTTTATTTATTATTTTAAGTAAAAATGAACTCGTTTCCTCACCACCTTGCGGTAGAGTTCTATTTTGGTGCGTTTTTTTTTTATCATACTTAATAGTGGTTTCCCCTGTAGGCCTAGTCCACTACTTTATCAACTCGTCCGAGTTTCACTTATAAAAAAGCTACTAAATGAGCTATTAGCTATTAGCTATTAGTTATTAAACAAACAACAACAAAAATTATTCATCTTAATAAATAACGGAATTTCAATGGCTCGCCTTTAACGGCGAGAAATGAAAAAGGCTACTTTGTTTCTAGTCGTTAAAGACGTGCGCGAGCATAACGGCTGAAAACAAAAGCGTTTTTCTTTTTTTTAACCGTTAAGACTGTTTATGTCACTTCGTAGCCTAGCTTCGTTCAATAAAGACGTATAATTAATTTTCTTGTACACTTCCTGTACATCTTACGTGTATATTTTTAACTAATTTCGATAAAAGAAATCTGTTATACGTACTTAGTGTGATATGTGTTTATTGAGACGCGTAATTAATCTTTTCGTACTCTTTCTGTGCGTGTTACTTACGAATTTTTATTCAACTCCAAAAAAAGAAAGTGGTTCTATGTCTTTATTGTGAAATTGTGAGATTGTGAGACTGTGTGGTTGTGCGAATCTGTTATCTATTGGTTGATTCATAATTTCATGCGGTTTTTGTATATTTCAGATGTTTTTATTTTAAACAAAGATACATATTAAAGAAAATTAAATATAATTTACGTACGTTTTACTTTCAAAACCCGCATAAAATTATACATCAACACAATATTGAGATTAATAATTTTATTTGTTGTTTGCTTAATAATTTTTACTAATTAATTGTCAACTTCATTTAATCTTGTTGAATTTTTCTTCTACAAGTCTGTAAGAAATATATAGTTTTGTAAATACATTTTGGTATTATTTAAATCAAATTATTTCAAGTTACAATTATTAGTTTATCTTTCTCCATATATTTTCGCATTGATAATTTAGAAAATGGAGTTGACAATTAATTCCACTAACTGTGATGTCTATTTATTTTTTAAAAATGCTTCTAAGAAGTTTAGTGACTATAAATTTCTACTTAATGAAGTACCTTTATCTGATGCTGTTTCGGGTATGTATCAATTAGCAAAGTTCAAAACGTTGTTCCGCAGTTTTTCTGCAACTTTAACCAAGAAATGGAAGCAGGCGCGGTATACTGAAAATAATTTTCTTCGTAATAATAGCGTTTGGCTTTCGCAACAATTTTTTGTAGGTAAAGGAACAAAACCGATACTTACAAAAAGTTTTCAAAGCTATAGTTCGCGGCAACAAAATAGATCATCTGACTCGCTTCTTGAAAAATTTTCATTTGAAGAATTAGTAGCTGCAGTAAAAAGAAATCTTCAAACTCGTGGACATAAAGGTGTAGCTAAAGTATTCGATTTTTTGTTAGAGAAGCCTGAAGAAGGAGATAGGGTTTATGAATTTTGTAAAAGCCGTAAATTAGATGATTCTAATAAAGTCTTATCGAATGAAAAGGCTTTGGCTCTATATGTAACGGCTGATTTATCAAAACATCAGTATCTTACCATTGCTAAAGAAATTAATATAAATCTGAACAGTAAATTCTTTCCATCATATTATCATTTATCTAAGGCAAAAATTGATTGCTATCCGCCAAATCAATGCATATCTATTACTGAAAACAGTGCTGAAATTTCTTTACAAGGTTTACTTGATCACACTGTAGAAAGGATTATAAAGTCTCTAAATTTAAAGAATTTCGACAATAAAGTTTTTAAATTAATTAGTAAATGGGGCTGCGATGGGGCTGCTGGCCAGGCCGAATACAAACAAAGATATTACAATTCTGTAGAGCAATGGTACGATTCTGCTGTTTTCATGTCATGCATTGTTCCTCTAAGGATTTACGATGAAAATAACTCTGAGATTATATGGGAAAATCCTACTCCTTCTTCAACTTGGTTCTGCAGGCCTATTAAATTCGAATTTATTAAAGAAACAGTAGATTCGGTTAATAATGAAATATCGCGAATTAAAAAACAAATAAATGAATTAGAACCCACTATTTTAGAATCGCGCCAGTTAACAATAAATCATAAATTAATATTAACAATGATTGATAATAAAATTTGTAATATTTTAGCAGAAAATAAAGCATCTCAGAGATGTTATATATGTAAAGCTACACCTAAAGAAATGAATCATTTGGAATTGCTAAAAGATAAAGTCCCGGTTAAAGAATTTAATTTCGGAATTTCCTCCTTACACGCGTGGATAAGAATGTTTGAATGTTTACTTCACGTTGCATATAATTTACCTTTTAAAAAATGGTCAGCCTCGACTGTAGAGATGAAAAATATTCGAGAAGCGAGAAAGGCTGAAATTCAAAACGATTTTAAGTCGAAAATGGGTCTTTTAGTTGACCATGTCAAACAAGGTTGGGGAAGCAGTAACGACGGAAATACGGCTAGACGCTTTTTTGCTAATCCCGAACTTTCAGCTTCGATTACTGGTCTTGAAGTTTCACTTATAAGAAAATTCAGTACTATATTGCAAGTCATTTCGTCTCCACACGTTATTAATTTAGAGAAATTTGATTCTTTTGCACAATGTACAGCAAAAGAGTTTGTGTCGTGTTATGAGTGGTATTATATGCCCGCGTCTGTGCATAAAGTTTTAATTCACGGGTCTTTTATAATAAAAAATTGTATAATGCCTATAGGAAAAATGTCCGAGGAAGCTCAAGAAGCATGTCACAAAAAATTTAGAAAATCAAGAGAAAATCATTCGAGAAAAATTTCTAGACAAGATTCGAATGAAGATGTATTGCATCATTTACTGCTTGCGTCTGATCCTTATATATCTCATATAAGAATCAAGCTCTCCAAATTAGTCAAAATAACTAAAGACTTGAGCCCCGAAGCATTAGAACTATTAGAGCTTTCTGATATTTAAAATCGCGTTTCGATAAAGATTAGCAAAATAGGACTGAATCTTGTAAAATTTATATGTATATATTAAGAAGAAGGGTGAAGCAAAAATATCCAAGTACGTTATGTGCTTAGATATTACGATAAAAATTTAATTATTTATTTTCCGATTTAAATTTAATATTACAATTTCCTTCAATTCATATGTATTAGTATTATTATATGTAACGTACTACTGGATGTTATTGGTTAACTACTTAATTTAGTAGCTTTTTTATAAGTGAAACTCGGACGAGTTGATAAAGTAGTGGACTAGGCCTACAGGGGAAACCACTATTAAGTATGATAAAAAAAAAACGCACCGAAATAGAACTCTACCGCAAGGTGGTGAGGAAACGAGTTCATTTTTACTTAAAATAATAAATAAAATGTAAATACGAGAGTGCATATGAGAGGTTTCAGTGAGTTATTATCTACAGAAAACATCCACATTTTGATTGGATATATCTCAGCCGCGAGGGATCGCAGCCTCTTAAAATTTATTACGTTTTGTTAAAGAGAGTACGCTTTACAAAACGACGATTGGCCCATTTCTGGAGCCGTCCCCTCCTGGAAGATATAACAGGTTGAAAATCGAAAAATCTCACGTTTTTCAACATATTTCTAATCATAACTCTCTAGGGAAGCGTTTCTCGAAAAAATTAAATAGAATATATTGTGTTCAGATTAAGATTTACTATAAGATAGCGTCTGCAAAATTTCAAAATGGTGCCCTAATAAAAAGTTAGGTTTTTTCAATTTTTTGATCCCAGTGACTTGAGAAGGGTGTCGATCCGCCTTATTTGGTCTCTTCAACAAGAATATACTATTTTTTTTTCGAAAATCAACCTGGAAAGACAAAACGCCGATTTTTCTCGATTTTTGCCCACTGTGCGACGTCACCATCAAATCTTGCTGGAAGTGCGTACGAGAATGGCGGGCGGAAGGTCCCTTCCGACCGGGAGTACCACCACAAGGGAAACCCTAAACACGCTACCGTCTCCATGAAGTTGCGCTCATTTTTTTTCCTCTTTCTAATTTCTTTGTAATTTTTGATGTACGGTCATTATCGCGTCTGCTCCCGTACTTTTTTTTTTTTTCTCTTTGGTGTGTGGCTATAATAGCTACCTTGAGTAGCACCCCTGTAGGTTCCAAGAAGCAGAATATATTCTATCTAACAAAAGTATCCGAGGATTTTTTTTTGGAACTGTAACCCCTGCAGAGTATCCTGTGTCGTCCGTAAAAGTTTTATGTTTGCGTGAATGTGTGAGAGGAGCGTTTTAAACGCGCCTATGCGAGTATTTCTGGTATGTGTTATCATGATAATCGATAATTTATTTTTTTTTTCTCTTGCGCCACTCGAGAACAGCGTGTCGCGGCCGAAGCACTTTTGAATTTCGATGTATAATTTTTTTTGGAGAGTACGTCCGAGTTGATCGGTCTGGTAGACCTCGTTTTGGGGGGGGGGGCAGTCGTGACGTTTGAGACGTCGCAAGAAGAGAAGCTTCGGTCGGCACGCCGCTCTCAGGGCAATCTGTATCGCGAAATATCATATATTAATTTTACTCGTACGCGTTTCATGAACTCCACCGAGAAACAACCTACGAGGGAGGTGCTAAGGAGAAAAAGACACCACTACCGAACATCGTAGTAATACGCTCGTCAAGAAAGCACCCACCGAGACCATCGTAGATTACATTCCATCGTAGCTACCGTCGTGGGAAGGAAAACACCATCATCTTATCACCATAGCGACACCTAGAAGCGACGCATCGATCGACACCACGAAAATCGATAATCTAGAGCGTCGGCGTCACGTATCGACGCGGAAAATTCGGCGTTCGCTAAATTCCCATAAATTAGGTAGAGGCGCTCGTGGCGAAAAAGTCACGTGATAATCACGTGAGCCGGTCCGGTGGTTGCCGATGAGCGAGGACGATTTCACTTAGCGCAGGGCTCCCGTCGAGTGCACTTCTTGTTTGCTTCCTTAAAGTACTGTTTCCGTCTCAAGTCACGGGTAGCTAGAAAGTGAACGCTCCCGACGATCGGAAGGAAGAACTGTCTTGAGTGGAGGAGAAAGAGAGGTCGACGAGGCCGCGAACACCATCGAGATCTCCCGAGGAAGCTACCGAGGTCGCCAAAGGGGTGAAAAACTTGTAATGAGAAGGGACTCCGTTCGTGAATATGTATATTCATCTTCGAGAACATTAACTAATCATTGAAACACCTTGCTCTCGTTCTATTGATATCTTCTCTGATTTTAAAATAAACGTTATTTTTCTTGTTTTCTACAAATTCGGATTTCATCTTCTTTTGGGAACGCTTTCGCTTACCCCGCCCCTCTCCGTTACCACCTTGGTGGGCTGAGCTACCGTTTCGGATTCCGCTTCACGCACCTCTTCGGAATTTATTAGTTAACATCTTGCAATAATTATAAGGCTCGAGTGGTAGCCGTAAGCTACCTGGCGCCCAACTTAAATTCACTTCCGTACCGATCATCTTTTAAGCCTCTATAGAAAAATATTCCGAAGAGGAGAGCGTGGCGAGGAGGGCCGTTTGGCGACGAGACGAAGCCAACAGTCACAGTATGCTTCATAACGTCCGCATTTTTTTTTCTGAAATTGTCGAAGTTTATCCCATGATACTTTTTTATAAATAATAATTTAGTCAAAACTAACTACACAGTGTTGAAGAGCAATTTGTTAGCTACAAGTACATGTAGCAGTTAGGCACTTATACATACTTTAAGAATTAGAAATGCCTATTCATGCATGAAATGCATTTTCAGAAATGCCTATTTTTTTGTCGTTTTCGGCATATATTGATGTCTATGAAGGGGAGGTCACGCGAGGTCACGATGATTTTAGCATAAACGTATTCGTTGAAACATACTTAAGATGAGTATGTAAACAGTTTTTGCCAATACTTGCCTATTGATAAGTTATAACAGTAAATGTGTAGAAAGAAGTGGGCCGAAACCGTCAAAACGCGGAAAAAATTCCTAGCATTGTTCTTTAAGCGTTACTCATTATGAAAGAAACGGTTTTATAGGTTTTTTGGGTCACAGAATCCGATTCTGTAAACCATTTTAGTGTACATCTTATAATTAACTAAATAATTATATAATTAAACCCTAATACTGTTTCTTTCATACCGTATTACATTATATAACATATTATATATTTATTGTACAAAATAATTACGAAATGCATTACATTACCTTTATATCTCAGCATCCGATGATCCTGAGGAGACGGATGACTCTTCGATGCTGGAACTGTCATCACTGCTGGCTCCATCTTCGTTTGTCGGTAATATTAAAAGGTTCAATAAATCCTTATCTAATATCTCTTTTCTTATTTGCTTTTTATGCTGAAATGAGCTTAGATAAGGATCTGAACTTAAAATTAAACGTTTGAAAAGATCTTCGTTAGTATGTAACGCATTTGTTGTTAGCTTCCTGAGCCTCTTCCGAAAGTTCTCCTATGGGTAGGATGTTATATTTAATAACATCCATTCCATGTATAAGTATTTTATGGACGGAAACGGGCATATAATACCAATTATACAACTCTACATATTTTTCTGCTGTTAATGTGCCCTATTTGCTATTGAGGGCTCGTAAAATGACACCAAATCTTCTAATAAGTTCCTCGTCTATATCAGTAATCTTTGCTGCTAACTTTGGATTGGAGAAAAATTTTCTGGCAGTATTGCCATCATTTGTTGTTCCAAATCCTGGTTTTGGAATGTCTATAAGTAAACCCATCTGGTATCGAAATCTTTCTCTAATTATTTTTTTCCTTTCTTCTAAAATTGCTCGTTTATTTTGCAAAACTTTCCATGTTTTGAGCTCTAGTCTATACGAAATGTGGAGCAGACATTCAAAAAATCTAATATATGAATGTAAAACAGATAGTCCGGATTTAAACATTTGTGACTGAACTGGCTTCTTTTGCATGGACGCAATTATATTCATTTCTGAAATTGTGGCTTTACAAATATAGCATCGCATGCCGGACGCACCAGCTAACGAGTTGCAAACTTTTCCATCGATCATTGTTAAATGTAAAGAAAACTGTATGTTTCCTATTTTTTAGTTGTATGGTTGTAAATTTTGAATTTGTTCAGTAAAATAAACTTCTTTCGTCCATTGCATACGAATAGGTCTACAAAACCGCGTTGATGATGGCGTTGAATTTTTCCATATGACAGAATTGTTACTGTCTACCAATCGAAGTGGTACTATCGAAGTAACGAAAAGACTTTCATCGTAATGAAATTCATCCGTTTCTACCTTTTGCTTATATTTTGAAAAACCAGAACTACCATCAAAACCCCACTTACAAAATAGTGTTAAAACTCTTTCACTTTCTTGAGTAGGAAAAGATGAATCAATTATATCTACCACACTTTCACAAGTTTTATTTAATAAATTTTGTAATGGGACCTCGCACTTTTTTTCAGTTATAGAAATTCCTTCTGGGTAAAATTGTTTTTTAACTTCTAATATTTTATGGTATGACGGCTACAGTTCATGTTTATGCATTTTTGCTGATAAACGTAAGGTTTTATATGTTTATTTCGTTAAGTCTAGACTTATTATTAAAGATAAAGCTTCCTTGGGTGTCATTTGGGAGTGATTTACTTGTGAAAATGTGATCAGCGAAGATGCAGTGCGGTGCGTTAATAATTTTGCCTTAGCTACCTGGCCGTCTTCTCTAAGTTTCATCGAAGCTGCATAAACAATCTCTGCAAAAGAATGAAGATGGCAACAGATGAAGATGATCAGAGAAGCTTAGCAACGTGTTGCTCGGTGTAACAAACGGATAAACGATCGAGTCGACATCACGATTAGGTTATTTTTTAGTAATTGTTTACTTCCAAAGCGGATCAGTCGTGCGGAATCCTACGTGTGAGAACCGAAAGTGATAATTTATTTTGTAGTAATTGTTTTGAGTAATTGCTGTGATGGCTGAGAAAAAGATAACGCGTCTCTTGTTGCACGATTTGATGATGCAACCATCAAATAAGTCGATAGAGGAAAAGAAGGAATATGTAATTAATTTCTTGATCCAAACTCTTTCCATCGGAAATAATCTAACAGCATGCGAAGAACTTAAAAAGTACATTAGGAGTAACTTTTTTAGTAACTATTTCAAACGGTGGAATTCGAGCAAAAGAACAAATACAATCTTCTTAAAGAGATATAGTGAGTGGTTATCTATAGAGATCGTACTTCCGGAAGAAGTAATGCAATATTTTCCGTGTACATCAAAAAGAGGACGCCCATTAAAAAACTTTGAGGAATGCTCTGAAAGAGCTAAACGTAAAAGAACGGAAGAAATTCGACATCTTCATTCTTCAGCAGAGATTGTTTATGCTGCTTCGATGAAACTTAGAGAAGACGGCCAGGTAGCTAAGGCAAAATTATTAACGCACCGCACTGCATCTTCGCTGATCACATTTTCACAAGTAAATCACTCCCAAATGACACCCAAGGAAGCTTTATCTTTAATAATAAGTCTAGACTTAACGAAATAAACATATAAAACCTTACGTTTATCAGCAAAAATGCATAAACATGAACTGTAGCCGTCATACCATAAAATATTAGAAGTTAAAAAACAATTTTACCCAGAAGGAATTTCTATAACTGAAAAAAAGTGCGAGGTCCCATTACAAAATTTATTAAATAAAACTTGTGAAAGTGTGGTAGATATAATTGATTCATCTTTTCCTACTCAAGAAAGTGAAAGAGTTTTAACACTATTTTGTAAGTGGGGTTTTGATGGTAGTTCTGGTTTTTCAAAATATAAGCAAAAGGTAGAAACGGATGAATTTCATTACGATGAAAGTCTTTTCGTTACTTCGATAGTACCACTTCGATTGGTAGACAGTAACAATTCTGTCATATGGAAAAATTCAACGCCATCATCAACGCGGTTTTGTAGACCTATTCGTATGCAATGGACGAAAGAAGTTTATTTTACTGAACAAATTCAAAATTTACAACCATACAACTAAAAAATAGGAAACATACAGTTTTCTTTACATTTAACAATGATCGATGGAAAAGTTTGCAACTCGTTAGCTGGTGCGTCCGGCATGCGATGCTATATTTGTAAAGCCACAATTTCAGAAATGAATATAATTGCGTCCATGCAAAAGAAGCCAGTTCAGTCACAAATGTTTAAATCCGGACTATCTGTTTTACATTCATATATTAGATTTTTTGAATGTCTGCTCCACATTTCGTATAGACTAGAGCTCAAAACATGGAAAGTTTTGCAAAATAAACGAGCAATTTTAGAAGAAAGGAAAAAAATAATTAGAGAAAGATTTCGATACCAGATGGGTTTACTTATAGACATTCCAAAACCAGGATTTGGAACAACAAATGATGGCAATACTGCCAGAAAATTTTTCTCCAATCCAAAGTTAGCAGCAAAGATTACTGATATAGACGAGGAACTTATTAGAAGATTTGGTGTCATTTTACGAGCCCTCAATAGCAAATAGGGCACATTAACAGCAGAAAAATATGTAGAGTTGTATAATTGGTATTATATGCCCGTTTCCGTCCATAAAATACTTATACATGGAATGGATGTTATTAAATATAACATCCTACCCATAGGAGAACTTTCGGAAGAGGCTCAGGAAGCTAACAACAAATGCGTTACATACTAACGAAGATCTTTTCAAACGTTTAATTTTAAGTTCAGATCCTTATCTAAGCTCATTTCAGCATAAAAAGCAAATAAGAAAAGAGATATTAGATAAGGATTTATTGAACCTTTTAATATTACCGACAAACGAAGATGGAGCCAGCAGTGATGACAGTTCCAGCATCGAAGAGTCATCCGTCTCCTCAGGATCATCGGATGCTGAGATATAAAGGTAATGTAATGCATTTCGTAATTATTTTGTACAATAAATATATAATGAGAAATCATAATATGCTATACAGGGTGTCCCACGGTTCGATGTCAGACGAAGAATGGCATGTGCGACTGATTTTTCTGAGTCGAAAGGAGTCATAACCAGCTATAGGGCGGCTAACAGCCTTGCTGTTTCGTATTAGGCACGACCGCGGTAATTATTTGCATAGGAAATCGGCTTGCTGCGCTCGCCCATCCCTTTTTAGTTGTCACTATTTTACATACTTTTGCAAAGTTTGAATTGTTTCCCTATTATAGCAGATTTTTTATGAATTTTTTGATGTTTACAATGACCGCCATTTTGAAACCGGAAATTGAATCAATTCGAAATTGTTAGTGGATCTATGTTAGGAAGAACTGGATTTTTCGTATAAATTTCAGCTTTAGGCGCTAGAATCGATAAAAATATTTATTAGTCCGCCATTTTGTACCGTTTCGCTGAAAAATTTTGAAAAAATTCATGTTATTAGTTGTCATAATTTTACATATTTCTGCAAAATTTTAATTGTTTTGCTCTTATAACAGATTTTTTATGAATTTTTAATTTTTAAAATGCCCGCCATTTTGAAACCGGAAGTCGGACCGACTTGAAATTGTTAGTGGATCCTCATCGGGTGTAACTGGATTTTTCGTGTAAATTTTACTTCGATTCGTTCAGCCGTTTAGACGCTAGAGTGGATACACACACACATACACACACACATACATACGGACATTTAGATCTTGTTATGAAACATAAAGATCCAAAAGGGTTTTTGGATATCTCGAATAGTTTCGGAGATAATCGTCCGTTACACTTTTTACTCGATCGAGAGCATAAGGAACTCCCTGCGGCCGTGCCTAAAAAGTAACATATGCCAGGTTAGTTTTCGAGCTATTAATTAATAACGATCTGCCAATCGTGCAGCGTGGAAGCAGTAGGTGTAGTCTCGCCGCCATACCAAAACTCTAGCCAAGCTATGATTGGACTGGCGGGCGATAGAGAAAGAAAGAGAGCGAGAGTGAGAGAAAAAATGAAGGGCCTGGTGGTCCGTCAACGTAAGATAATGCCGTAGAAGAAATCTAGGGCGAGAGACAGAGTGAGCGAGAGAGAGAGAGAGAGAGAGGGTCGGCGCGAGCCGCTAGCTTAAGATAGCCTCGTAGCACTGACTCTCTCTCTCTCTCTCTCTCGCTCACTCTGTCTCTCGCCCTAGCTTTCTTCTACGGCATTATCTTACGTTGACGGACCACCAGGCCCTTCATTTTTTCTCTCACTCTCGCTCTCTTTCTTTCTCTATCGCCCGCCAGTCCAATCATAGCTTGGCTAGAGTTTTGGTATGGCGGCGAGACTACACCTACTGCTTCCACGCTGCACGATTGGCAGATCGTTATTAATTAATAGCTCGAAAACTAACCTGGCATATGTTACTTTTTATGACTCCTTTCGACTCAGAAAAATCAGTCGCACATGCCATTCTTCGTCTGACATCGAACCGTGGGACACCCTGTATAATGTAATACGGTACGAAAGAAACAGTATTAGGGTTTAATTATATAATTATTTAGTTAATTATGATGTGCACTAAAATGGTTTACAGAATCGGATTCTGTGACCCAAAAAACCTATAAAACCGTTTATTTCATAATGAGTAACGCTTAAAGAACAATGCTAGGAATTTTTTCCGCGTTTTGACGGTTTCGGCCCACTGTGCGACGTCGGAAACAAAAAGCAAAGACGCTAGCATCTCGGCTAATCGTTCAATTGACATACGATAGTTCTTTGCGCTATGTAAGTAGCTTCAAATTTCTCGAAAGAACCCTTTACTTTTTCGAAATTTTTTTTTGAAAAAAAATGTATTGTCATCCGAGTTACATATGTGTGCAAAGTTTCAAGTCGATTTGATATGTAGAAGTGGGTCAAATTAAGCTTACAAGATTTGGACAGGACATAGATATGGACAAGTGAAACTAAATAAAAGCTTGTAAAAATCGATCGAGATCGAACGAGTTCTCCATAGTATGATACTCGCCGAGATCATGAAAGTATCCGAGCGTGTACGAACATTTCGAGATCTCGAAAGTATCGCGCATAACCTAACAGTATGCGAAGAAGGAGCGTGTCGCGTCATGTTTCCGATATGATCTTTCTAGATTAATCTAGTTAAACGATTAAACGTTTTTACATGTTAATATTTCATCATCTTTTAACTAGATTAATCTAGAAAGATCATATCGGAAACATGACGCGACACGCTCCTTCTTCGCGTACTGTTAGCTTATGCGCGATATTTTCGAGATCTCGAAATAGTCGTATGTAGCGGAATAGTCTCGAGATCTCGACGAGTATCATACTCTCGAGAACTCACACGAAAATTACAATATTACAATTCTTCAAAAACCAAGAACACATTAAAAATAATAAAATAAAAATTCTATTTTGTAGAAAAAAGCAATTCTAAAAAGTTATTCTCTTTAAAAAACTGTTCATTTTTACTTTTAATTATCTCTGGGAATTATACTTACCCAAATCCATTTCTTCGCTTCTCTTCTCAATCGCGCATCTCGAATATTTCTTTTTTTCTTGTGAACTCGGTTTCTAATAAAATAAAAATTCAAATAAAATAGTTGTCCACGTTTGCGTAATATTACGGAAAGCTTAATGTATGTGCCAGTACATTTTAAATAAATTAAGCATATAAATTGTTAACAGGTACTTACCAAATTTGGGCACGTGCGTCCACCGCCAAGGCAAAGAAGGAAATAGGCCATGTGCTATGAATATAGGTCAAAACTACTGTGGCGACATCTTGTATCAGTTCGGACAGGAACGCGGAGCGGCGTGTCAGTCGCGGCCAGGAGGACGCGGAAAATAACAAAAGACATTCAAAAAGAAAAGGAGTTTCGTTTGTTCTGTAGCGTCTCGAACGCACTTTGTTTTATAACGTTGATGAATAAAGTTCTATTAAGTACTCGTTAAACAAATACTTTATTTATTGCATAATAAGTATATTAAATTAAAAGTTAAGTAGTTTAGTACAAATAATAACTAGTCGAGAATAACTACAATTGGTGACCCCGATAGAAAATTCGTAAAAAAAATATAAATAAAGAATTATAAAAAAAAAAAAAAAGAACACATGGCGACCGTAACACACACGCCACCCGGAGAGATGTATTCTCAGAAGAATGCGGAACAAGAAGAACGAACACGAGTACTGGAACAACAATTAAAGGAAGTGCAGGAACATTTACAGGCATTAAAGCAGAATTTGCCGGACAATGCACTCCCGCCAAGACAAGGTAATGAGGAGGAAAATCTACCACAGGTAATACCAAACAATATTGAACGCCAGGAAATTGCTACCCTCACAAATTTCAAATTACCACCCTTCTGGAAGACAAAACCACATTTATGGTTTATCCAAATAGAATCCATCTTAAACAAAAGACGTATAATATCAGATAAAACACGATATGATTCATTAATAGAGGCATTAGATGAGACCGCTATATCCGAAGTCTCAGATATTCTCATGAACCCGCCAGAAAATAATAAATACAAAACCTTAAAAGATAGCTTAATTAAGAGATTTACAGACTCATCAGAACGTCAGCTTCATAAGTTGCTTTCAGAGATTCAGTTAGGAGATAGAAAACCATCCCAACTTCTCAGAACAATGAGGGATCTGGCAAACAATAAGGCATCGGATGACTTACTTCGTACCAAATGGTTGGGTTTATTGCCTGCAAACGTACATAACATACTGAAGGTAGTTCAAAATGCAACGTTAAGTCAACTAGCGGACATAGCTGATAGCGTGATGGAGAACAACTCAGGTACATATGTAATGAGTACTAATTTTAATACAGTAGAAGAAGTAAAATCTACCAATAATAATAATATAAAGACCAATGAAGGAAAACTAATTGAAAAAAGAATTGAAAACATGGAAAAAAGTATGTCTGAGATAACTAATATGTTAAAAGCAATGCAAACAAAGTCTATGTATGTAAAAAATCAACGTTCTCGATCTCGATCACCTAGTCAGATAAATGTATGTTATTACCATCGCAAATTTGGCGATAAGAGTTACAGGTGTACAAAACCATGTAACTATCCAACAACAGAGAAAACAGAAAAGACGGAAAACTAAAGGAGCTATTATCGGTAGAGGCGATGGATAATAGCACTAGTAATAAAGAATATCGCCTACATATTTTTGATAAGAATAATAATTCAAAGTTCCTAATCGACTCTGGTTCAGTAGTATCTGTTATACCACTTACCGTAGTCGATCGAAACCAAAGAGTATCTACATTTAAGTTATATGCAGCCAACAATACAGTAATAAATACGTATGGAACGCAGTGGCTTACATTAAATTTAGGGTTAAGACGGGCATTTAAATGGCCCTTCATAGTTGCAGAGGTCAGATCAGCAATTATAGGTGCAGATTTTATAGCACATTATGGTATACTAATAGATCTTCAAAAACAAAGGTTAATTGATCCAATAACATCACTCACAACTAAAGGAGAACTCATGCCCACGTCGATACATAGTATATCAACTGTAAACATGAGAGCAATCTCCACAGCGAGTCAAAATGAGGCATACAGTGCAATGCTCAATGAATTCATTGACATAACAAAACCAGCACCACAAACCAAAAGTAATAATAATAACAAAGGTGTCTGTCACTTTATACCTACAACAGGACCCCTCGTAGCAGAAAGACCAAGAAAATTAGCAGGTGAGAAACTGGAAGCAGCAAAACGAGAAATGAATGCAATGTTAGATCAAGGGATCATCAGACCATCGAACAGTCCATGGGCAAGTCCATTACACCTGCAGAAAAAGAAAACAGGAATGTGGAGGCCATGTGGGGACTACAGGAAGTTAAATGACCGAACAACTCCTGACAGGTATCCTCCACCGCTAATTCAGGATCTGTTTCAGAAACTATATAACAAAAAAATATTTTCTACGCTGGACTTGACCAAAGCATATCATCAAATTCCGATGGCTGAACAGGATATTCCAAAGACAGCTATAATTACCCCTTTTGGATTATTTGAGTTTTTGAGGATGCCATATGGATTAAAAGCAGGTACTCAGACATTCCAAAGATATATGGATATGATCTTCCGAGAGTTGGAATACGTATTCGTATACATAGATGATATTATGATCATGTCAGAATCACATGAAGAACATAAAGAACATCTTCGTACAGTATTTGAAAAAGTACGACAATATGGACTTACAATCAACCCAAGTAAATGTGTTCTGGGAAAAGCGGAGGTTACATATCTAGGATATACAATAAACGAACAGGGATATAAACCACCACAAGACAGAATTAAAAACATAATGGAATATCCAAAACCAGAAAACATCAAAGAACTCAGACGTTTTTTGGGTATGATAAATTATTATAGAAAGATAATACCAGAAGCTGCAAAAATACAAGCACCGCTCAATGATTACTTGAAGCAATCAAAGAAAAATGACAAGACAAAGATCGAATGGACAGATCAGGCTGAAAAAGCATTCTTAGAATGTAAAAACAGTTAGGCTAACATAACGAGCACAACTTTTCCATCTCCAACAGCACCTATAGCCGTGGTTACAGATGCATCAGACACAGCAATTGGAGCATCTTTAGAACAAAAGACAAATAACATATGGACACCAATCGCATTCTTTTCACGCAAGCTGACTCTCACAGAAAAGAATTATAGTACATATGATAGAGAGCTGTTAGCAATATTTGCAGCGATTAAACATTTTCAACATTTATTAGAATGCCGTCAATTTGTTATAAAAACAGATCATAAACCGCTTATATACGCATTCGCGCAGAGAGCAGAAAAGGCATCACCAAGGCAATTGCGTCAACTTGATTATATATCGCAGTTCTCAACAAAAATAGTCCATGTTAAAGGAGATGAAAATGTTGTGGCTGATGCTCTGTCCAGAATAAATATGATAGAAATGCCTACAATACTATCAAGTCAAGAGATTGCAGAAGCACAAAAAGAGGACAAGGAGCTAGAAGATTTAATTAATCAACCTTTATCATTACAGATTAAGCTTTTAAAAGTAGAAAATGATACATGTATATATTGTGATATTGCATCGGGAATCGTTAGACCATACATTCCACAGAGATTAAGAAGAACGGCATTCGAGTCTGTACATAATTTATCACATCCAAGTGGTAGGATCACAAGTAAACAGTTAAAAGAAAAATATGTATGGCCAGGAATAAAGAAGGATGCTATAAGATGGTCTCGAGAATGTTTGGCATGCCAACGAGCAAAGATTCAACGGCATAATAAACTCACACCATGCAACATTGATGTACCAGATGCTCGATTTAACCACATCAATATAGACATAATAGTCATGCCACAGGTAAATGGTTATAAATACTGTTTAACAATAATAGATAGATTTTCCAGATGGCCAATGGCAATACCACTGAAAGACTGCACCACTGAAACAATCGTTATTGCATTCTTCAACAATTGGATAAGTCAATATGGAACGCCGTTAACAATAACAACGGATCAAGGTCCACAATTTGAGTCCTCATTATTCAAAGGGTTGACAAAAATTATTGGAGCAAATAGAATAAGGACTTCACCATATCATCCGAAATCAAATGGTATGATTGAACGATGGCACCGTACATTAAAAGCTGCGCTAATGTGTAAACCAGAAATTCCATGGATTGAACTACTACCATCAGTAATGCTTGGTTTACGAACAACATACAAAGAAGACATCAAAGCATCTGCGGCTGAAATGTTATATGGTATAACATTGAGAGTTCCAGGTGAATTCTTCGTACATCAGGATACACAGCCAACTCCTGAAACATTTTTGGACAGACATCGGGCAAGGATGAGGGAAATGCAACCTACTCCTACAGCACATCACATCAATCAACGATCATTCATGCACAAAGATATGGAAAAAGCTTCACACGTCTTCGTTCGCAGTGATCACGTCAAGGCACCTTTGGAACCACCATACAGAGGCCCGTTTAAAATCATAGAAAGGATAAATGAAAGGATATATAAAATTGAAATAGAAGGTGTCCAGAAAAATATTTCAGTCGAGAGGTTAAAACCAGCATATACAGGGTGTCCCACGCAAGCTACAACCGCGAATATACACGTGTCCACATGGATAATTGGAAGCGAAAAGTGAAATAAAAAGTAATAAAAATTGTCCTCGTTAACGAGTTATTAAATAAAATAGATCAGCGAATCAGGAAGCACGGAAGCGGTAGGCGGTGAGCTGCGGCCATGCTAGTCTGAAGACAAGAAGCGATAGCGTAAGGAAGCGTCGTGGACGAAAGATTGAGAGAAAGAGAGAGAGAGAGAGAAACTCGGCGAAAGAAAGAGCGAGAGAGAGAGAGAGTCAGCGCGTGCAGGCAGCGTGAGGTAGCGCCGTGTTAGGGTAGGAGCGACAGAGAGAGAGAGAGAGAGAGAGAGAGAGAAAGAGAGGGTCGACGCGTGCTGGCAGAGTGAGGTATCGCCGTGGAAGAAAGGCACAGAGAGAAAGAGTGAGAGAGAGAGAGTGAGAGAGCGCGAGCAGCCAGTGCGTATGGTAGTGTCGTGGAAGAAAGGTAGAGAAAGAGAGAAAGAGTGAGAGAGGAAGGGAGAGCGAAAGTCGACACTTTTTCCTAGAAATCTCCTCCTGACCACTACCTTCTCACGCCTGTATACGTGTCATAACGCTCCGCCCGTCGAAATTTATCGCTTCTTATCTTCAGACTAGCATGGCCGCAGCTCACCGCCTACCGCTTCCGTGCTTCCTGATTCGCTGATCTATTTTATTTAATAACTCGTTAACGAGGACAATTTTTATTACTTTTTATTTCACTTTTCGCTTCCAATTATCCATGTGGACACGTGTATATTCGCGGTTGTAGCTTGCGTGGGACACCCTGTATAATGGAACCACAAGAAGCAGATGACACATTTGAAAGTCCCACGAATCGTGTCAAAAACACTGAAGGGGGAGTAGATGTGGCGACATCTTGTATCAGTTCGGACAGGAACGCGGAGCGGCGTGTCAGTCGCGGCCAGGAGGACGCGGAAAATAACAAAAGACATTCAAAAAGAAAAGGAGTTTCGTTTGTTCTGTAGCGTCTCGAACGCACTTTGTTTTATAACGTTGATGAATAAAGTTCTATTAAGTACTCGTTAAACAAATACTTTATTTATTGCATAATAAGTATATTAAATTAAAAGTTAAGTAGTTTAGTACAAATAATAACTAGTCGAGAATAACTACACTACCACTTCATTTTTTAATTTATGAAAAAAGTCACTAAAAACTTCCGAGTCGGTCATATTCATTGTGATACGACTATTTTCTAGTATAGCATCGCTTGCACCAATCAGGGTAAAAAATTGGACTCAAATCTAAAATTACGGGAGATGATCGTAAAAAGGTGAGAATCGATATATTCAGTTTTTCACTACGGAAGAGAAGCAAATTGAGCATCTGCTATGAATACAGATCATGAAGAAGACGGAATAGATCGGACGTAGCAAATTTGAAATTGCAAATGACAGACTATTGGACAAAAATTTGGAAAAAATATGTAAAAGCCTTCGCAACTAACTTTAATTTACTTCTGACTTTATTTGAAACTTTGGACACAATATATTTTTAATATTTATAAAATATTCAAGAGTAATAAGGTAATTTTGAAATGATAACGCACGGTTTACATGATGTCGAAATAGTTTATCAAGAGACGCGGTAGCGTCTCGAGCCAAGTATATGCATCGAGAATATCACGCCACCCAGTATAATTTCTGAATATTTTGACGCTACTAGTTCTTATACAGCTAGCAACTCGACTCCAAAAAAAAACTTTTTATTGAGAAACATTTTCAGCAACTTTAAGCATTGAATTCATAGATTAAGATACGCTGATTTGACTGGTTATAATGAGAAGCTGGTTTGTTAAACATTTTAAAAGATATTAATGATAATATGCTAGACCACGCCCCAAATACACGATTTAATGGTGAAAAGACTGCTTATTACATTCACACCTTTCGGCAGGCATACGAACTACTCGTCGTAAAAACGCTGTCACTCAACCTGCAGCTCGACGAGCTTTTATGTGTGGCACGCGACACGATCATTAATCTAAGTTTTTGAAGTCTTAGCACAGTTTCGATACAACATCGAACGAAGTAATGATGTTATAAAAGTGTTAATAATAAAGTGTACTGTCATATGGCCCGTGTAACGTAGCCAATATGTGTATAAGGCCCACGGCGGAAAAAGATTGGGTACCACTGTCTTTTCGTGAGGACGAATAGACTGCCGCCAAGCGGAAGCTAAACGAGTTATTACTTCGAAAGTGTCATTCTCTACGAAAAAACGTGTTATTGTGAGGATAAATAATATTTGTTTGAAACAAAGTCTATCAAACATTTTTGTGCGTAAATATACACGTTACGGTGTTTTTAATGGTCTTCATTTGTACCAATTTATTAACATTTTGAAGAAACGCGTTATGGATGCAGTGTTCATAGTGTCAATCCGAAGAAAGTTATTTTCAGGGTTAAGTTGTTTAATTTCAAATTTGGTAAGTAAAGCCAGTTTTATATTCAGCATGGTAAAATTTTGGTCCTTTTATAATAAGTATATATTATTTTGAAGATGTGACATATTTTATAAATTCACATAAATTATATTTTGAAAATTGTAATTCTAGGTGATCGAAAGTTTGGTTAACATTATAACCAACGTAAAGTCAAGTGATCATTCAAGTCATCTTAATACAGGAAACTACATCTTAATCGGATAATTCGAACTCTTGGTGTCGTCATAGCTATGACAGGAATGTAAGCAGAATTATCTGTTTTAAACTACGATTGCATGACCAGACCAGCATGTTAGAGTTTTGGTGCTTTCTTGATGAGTATATTTTATTTTAATGATGTGAGATACTTAATAAACTCTGATAAATTATTTGTAGATTGATATGGAATAAATAATATATAGAAATTATTAATCAAAGAGTAACGGTTAAAAAATTTCCAGGTGGAATGTCTGCGGAAGGATCCTAAGAAGTCCAAACATTATGCGATTACTACGGTAGAGATGCTGTAGCATGAAGATTAGCACTTGCAAAAGTTGGACGCATTGTATTTGGTGTTTTTATTTTTTTTTAGATTTAAAGGTTCTTTTAACATCATCTAATAAAGATGCTATAATTAGTCTTGCAACTAAAGAAATCACAGCGTGTTCAGGAAAACTTCTAAAATCAATTTCTAATCAAGTACGTTAATCCAATTTAATAGTTTGTGTATTTCTATATATATCTAAAGTTATTCATCCAATTTATATATTTTAGATTTAAAGGTTCTTTTAACATCATTTAATAAGGATGCTATAATTAGTCTTGCAACTAAAGAAGTCACAGCGTGTTCAGGAAAACTTCTAAAATCAACTTCTAATCAAGTACGTTAATCCAATTATATAGTTTGTGTATTTTTATATATATCTAAACTTATTAATACAATTTATATATTTACTGTTCTAGGCAGGTGTACTTATTTGAGAAAAAGAAATTGTATTCGTCAGTTATTCGGCAGCAGTTACAATATGGTTTGTACAAGATAAATTTACATATTTGACTTGCATTTCAAAGACATTAATTATAGAAATAGTTGAAGAATCAGTAGATAGATTAAAATTAAAATTTATTTTTCATTTCAGATGACGGATTGTATAGAATATTTCTACGGTTCAAAAAGTTATTCATTCAAAGAGTAAGAAAGAATGTCAAGACTACATTCAGAAATCTTCTATCTTTTTAAAAGTTCTTTAGGTACACATAGAAATTCAAAACGATAATACATATATATAGAACGTATTCTTCACATGCGTGAGAGTAGCCAGGTAACAAATCTGTTTTAATATTGTCCTATGTGTTTTAAATCTTTATATAATTTCAATTATAATCCATAAATTCTGTAATTGTTATGATAGTCTAGGTTTGTTATGGTATTTCTTATATTTGCAATTGAAGAGCATATATATATATATGTATATATATATACATTTATTAATGAAATGTTTATATTTACTATTCTAGGCAGGAGGAATTAGATATGAGGTAAAGAAATTATATTAAATAAATTTGTATGAGGTAGCAACGACATTAAGTATGGAAAAAGTTGAAGAATCAGAGAAAGTAAGTAAGAAAAAAATCAGAGAATAAAAGAAAAGTAGATAGAATTAAAATTAGAATTTATTTCTCATTTCAGATGATGGTAAATACTACGGTGGAGATGCAACAGCATGGGGATGAACACTTGGACAAGGAAAATCTGAAGGCATCAAAATATTTCAAATGTAAAATAGAATTTTTTCGTAATCCTAAGTTTACAGTAATGTTCTTTTTGTTTCATATAAAAATATAATTAAAATATACACGAAACTGTACGAGAATATTTGTAAACTATTAATTAATAAAGAATACACGCTCATATGTTCATTGTCATTTATTATAATAAACCTTACCATATTCTATAGTATTTTCAATATCTTTGCTATTCAATATCTCGCATCCATTTAAAATACTTTAACCATTAATATATCTATATATAATGCTACATATAGTTTTTTGTTTTAATTACACTTTAAATATAATATTAAAATAACTTACCGTATTTGTTTCGTATTTTCCTTGCTACGAAAAGTACAGTTTACGCGCGCGATAATAAATCTCGAGACAGCCCAGGGGTAAGAAGGGTAATTCGCTAGGACCAATCACCGTTCTTTGGCCGGCGAAACGCTTAGCGTGTGTGATCGTTTCGACCAATAGTGTGCTAGAGTCGAAAATGCGTGTGAATTCTGACCAATCGAAGTAAAAGTATACGCTTGAAGTAAATATAGTTTAGAAATTATAACTAATTTAGCGGGTACATTCCACTGATAATTTTATTGGAACATGTTCCCATCTTCTGTCTTTTGGGCACGTATAAAACAAAATGTAATCTAAATATACTAATAGGGCAAGTTAAAAATTTGACTAGGTAAACATCCTATTGTGTTCCGATATTTCATGTGACAAATTCATTAATATTGCATTCTGTCTATCGAAAGCTTTAATTTGGCGGTTCACGATCCCCGTTTTACCTAGACGAAATTGTCGCGATCTTCTAGCAGTTACCACTGGCACTGTTGTCGTACATATACAGCGTAGACGTTATATTTGAAAGGGTCTTGTTGGATTGAATTTTTTTTATGTTCCAAACAAAAATTTATGAGATCCACAAAAAACAGCTTCGCTGTAAAAAACCTTCGCCAAGTATATGCACGAGTTTTGTAGGGTAGATTAGAATATAGGGTAGAAGAGGATATGTATCCATACAAAAACATTTCAGATCACTTAATGTTGCCAAGTATCTGTCGATAGAATATTATTTATTTATTTATAACAGACTTTCATTTATAGAAAGTTATTATAAAAGTTAAGAAAATCCGTACGAAAAATACTTGGCGCAAGAAATCCCGGTATACACGGTATGACGCGCGTTCCCGGTTTGAACGTGCATCCTCTACGAGGGATTTCTTGCGCCAAGTATTTTTCGTACGGATTTTCTTAACTTTTATAATAACTTTCTATAAATGAAAGTCTGTTATAAATAAATAAATAATATTCTATCGACAGATACTTGGCAACATTAAGTGATCTGAAATGTTTTTGTATGGATACATATCCTCTTCTACCCTATATTCTAATCTACCCTACAAAACTCGTGCATATACTTGGCGAAGGTTTTTTACAGCGAAGCTGTTTTTTGTGGATTTCCCTCACCTGTAGCCTTTGCAACGCACGAAACTAGAATGTCTTTTCGGGATCTATTCTCCCGAAAATCGAACTCCCGAGCTGGGCCGACGGCGGCCGAACCTACCCGAACGGATTCGTACGATCCTGCGGATCCTAACCTATCCGCGCTCTCGCTTGTCGCCTCGCAGGCGCGCAATTCGAACGCGTAAGAATTCTTTCGCCACATTCTCTTCGCTCTCTTCGACTTTATCGCACGCCTTTCGCTGCTTTTCCGAATTCGTTGCGTTGCTCCTCTGCACGTTGACTACGAAGACTTCGAAGAAGATGATTCTCGTAATTTCACGTTTTCTCAGCTCGTGCAGAAGTTAACTGTCGAATTCGTTGCTCGTAGCTCTCGTTGTTTCTCTACGCCGTGTCAATTCTCTCGTGTTAAGCGAAGTTCGTTCTTTGTAGCGTCTTTTACGTCGGAGTTCGTCGCTCGGCCCTTTTTCTCGGATTCTTCGTCGTTATCTCGTCGGTTCACTCGGAGTAGTCGAAATGCATGAAATATATCGAAAATAATAAATAAAATGTTCGAAATCGCTTTTTCGAGGCCTCGGAAGTCGTTCGATCCCGCTTTTTATCGGTAACGCAGGTCCCTAATTGTCCGGTTCCGTGCGTGTATTATTCTTATGGCTCGATTAAAAAGAGAAAAGAGATTTTGTGGCGTGTATCCAAGATACCACGTCACAATATATATAAAAATACAGCAACTATCAAATTGGATATACGTACTCGATTAGAAGTTGATTTTAGAACTTTTTCCTATCGTGCTCTGACTTCCGTGTAGTCAAAAGACCAAGCGTAGCATCATAATTAAATGTTTAAGAATCCTTCAAAGCCTCAAATGAATCTTGATTAGGTACTTCAATTTGTACGCAAGGTTCATCCGTCTCATATCTTAACAATGCATCCTACAAATCGTTACCATCATTGTAATTACTTAAAAACTTCACAAAATCATATAAATATTTAAAATAAATTGTTTACCACGTCCTACATTAAGTAAGAAGCAAACTACAGTTAATTGATAAGGTCTTTACATGTATTTCTAACCTTTTCGTCAAATCATCTGACAGCTGTCAGATTTGAAATTTTATGGTCGCTGTGATCGGTGGCCGACGTATTCCGTTAAGTAAACTCTTCGTGTCACACACAATTTTTCGAGATAAGTCCGCTTATATTACTCAACACTATCCGATTCCATATTTCACACGTAATTAAAAACTGATCAGATTTTGTCGCCGAAATTGCAAAATCCGCTAGGTTCGCCCCCATAGATCACGGAAACTTTAGAGTTAGGCAGATTCATCGTTATTGGACTATTTTCGAGTATAGCATCGCTTGCACCAATCAGGGAAATAAATTGGACTCACATCTAAAATTACGGGAGATGATCGAAATGAGTGAAAATCAATATATCGATACGTTTAGGTACGCTGCGATCGCTATATGCAAAGGACTCGCGTCATTCCTTAATGGAACTTTGGATCATATGCATCGAAGATTTTCGACAAAATTATTACGCGAAATAATTGCTCCCGAAGCTACATTTGCGACCGGCGCTACCATATATTTGCTCCACAAGCTACATTTGCTACCAAAGCTACCATATTTGCTCCCGAAGCTCCTTTGGCTCCCAAAGCTTTCATATTAGCTCCCAAAGCTGCAATATTTGTTTTCAATACGATATATCATATTAGCTTCTAAAGCTTACATATTATCTCTTAAAGTTATATTTAGCAGTCGGCGCTTTCATATTTTAGACCTTTGAAGTTTTAATTATAGCTCGCATAACCTCTGTCTTATAGGTTAAAATTTTGGCTACACAAGGTATCCCGAAATAATTAATAATTAATTTTATTGGAGGTTAAAGTTGTAGTTGAAAAAGAAATTATTTAAACTTAACTGTCAATGAAATTAACTGAATATATATTCGTTAATCGAAATAGATAAGTCGCAAAAAAAAGAAAAGCGCAGCAGATTAAAATATCATTTAAATAAGAAGTAAAGATTAATAAAAATGACACATAAAATTAGGGAAACCGTCACGCAACGGAAGAGACGGTTGGAGAAGGAAAAATTAAAGCGACAGCAAAAGATCGCAAATCATGGGAATGAAATAAAGCGACGAAAGATAGAAAAACGTTGTGAATATATGCATAACGAATCTACTTCTCACCCAGAAGCGCGATTACAAAAACAAAAACAATATAAATCGCAAGTAAGAGCAGCTGAAACACCACAGCAACGCGACGCTCGATTGGAAAGTCTAAGACAACATAAGTACGAAGTAAGAGCGGCACTAAGTGCTAACATACAAGTGTTTCAGAAAGCTATCTACACTTTTTGCGATAAAACATGCGAAATATGTACAAAGCGATGTTACCAAAATCAGATTAGAATATATAGAGTTAGCACATCATCCCCGCTATATTTGCCTGACGAGTTAAGTAAAAAATCAGTTTTAATATTGTGTCGTCGCTGCAATAAACACGTTACCAGTAGTAAATCTATAGCACCATCAAAAGCTTACTGGAACAACCTGAATCCTGGGGCGATACCTGATGTGATTCAGCAACTATCACAGTCGGAGCAACGTCTCTCGTCCAGAATTATTCCATTTGTAAAAATAATCAAATTTAATGGATAATTTGGACAATATGGTTTTCGTGGCCAAGCAGTACTTTTTGCTCTAGACA
The DNA here is from genome assembly GCA_916049575.1 of Ancistrocerus nigricornis. Taxonomy (NCBI): domain Eukaryota; kingdom Metazoa; phylum Arthropoda; class Insecta; order Hymenoptera; family Vespidae; genus Ancistrocerus; species Ancistrocerus nigricornis. The sequence continues at coordinate 26,616,027 of OU696664.1, read as the reverse complement.
TTTTTGAAGTTACTGCAAAGTTAGCGATTATACTGCCTAGATCGACTGATAATACAGCAATGGTAGTTATTACAGAACACATGGAGAATCTAAACATCACACGAGAGTTTTCGATATCGCGTACTAAAGTATATGAAGCTTTGCAATGGCTTATCGCTAATAACCCGTTGTACAAAGATGTTATCATAAATCACGATGCACAGATATGTCCGCAAGATTTTGTTAGAGTTACTCACCAACGATCAATAGAAGCCGTTCAACAACCCGATGTGACCGAGTACAAGACAATAAACGAAGTGGCCAGAATTGTACGAGCCTCATGGAATCAAGCGAATCAGGATGTCTTTACATCAGGCTATGCAGGAGTTCAATGTTATGCAATGGTACTCGCCAATATTGTAAGAGCTGCCATTCTACCACCTGGTAAATAGTCAACAAACACACTTAATGAAAACATGATTGAAGGCGATAGTATGTATACGAATATTAGATTGTTGTCTACAAATAACACCTTAGCGTATCCTGTAGATGAAAGTGAATACTTAGAAGTGCGTAATTTCGATGTCATCAAGCGAGATTTCATCATCTATAATAAAGCATTCTCCATTGAATATGAGGAGGAAACCAGCTTCTATGGAAGTTTGAAAGATGCTGTCAATCACGACAATTTGGGTATAACATTGACAGAAGCCATTAAGGCCGTTCACCACCCCTAGTTTTTCAATGGTTTACGCGGTCGAAGATTCCAGGCGTAATTGTAAACCGATTTTGATGATCAATGTCTCATTCGAAAGATGAAGGTTTAATCTAGTTCACTATCTTTTCAGAAATTCAAAAAAGTTTTTTTATCTTTAAGAAAAATCGTGTCAAAGTATACTGTTTATTCCAAGATAGTTTATGCAAGAGTAAGATACGCTAACAAAATTATGAAAAGATAGTGAACTAGATTAAACCTTCCTCTTTCGAATGAGACATTGATCATCAAAATCGGTTTCCAATTACGCCTGGAATCTTCGACCGCGTAAACGCTTTTTTAGACATTTTTTGTGAAAAATAACTGCCGTAAAGTGGCGCCCCTTGAAATTTGCGGCGGAAGAGCCGAAACTTAGGCACCACTACTAATAAACATGTATACGCGCGAGTAGCGTAAGTGTGTTTTGTTTCCAAAAAGCACACGGATGTCCGTTTCTGTGTGTGCGAGGACTGATGCTCTGTTTTTTTCCCGATCTGTTCTGAACGCAAGGAAACGCGTTTCTCTGGCAATAGCTCGCAGGCAGAAAACCAGCACGGCATGAAAGACGTTCAGAACAGCTGATTTTTTTATGGTTTACGCGGTCGAAGATACTAAACGTAATTGCTAACCGATTTTGATAATCAAGGTCTCATTCGAAAGAGGAAGATTTAATCTAGTTCACTATCTTTTCAAAAATTTATTAGCGTATCTCACTCTTGCATAAACTATCTTGGAATGAACAGTATACTTTGACACGACTTTTCTTAAAGAAAAAAAAACATTTTCAAATTTCTGAAAAGATAGAGTACTAGATTAAACCTTCCTCTTTCGAATGAGACCGTGATCATCAAAATCGGTTTATAATTACGTCTAGTATCTTCGACCGCGTGAACCATAAGAAAATCAGCTGTTGTGAACGTCCTTCATCTATGTAGTACCTCATTTTTTACGAAGTTTGCAAAAGTTTGAAGGAATGGAATTGAAAATAGAGATGAATATTAAATATTCTATATCACATTATATATCATTATCTATCTTTTCAGAAATTCGTAAAAGTTTTATTATGTTTTACTTACTACTGTTTATACTTATAAACAGCTGATTTTATTTATGATTTGCGCTGTCGATGACAGTAGGCGTAATTGTAAACCGATTTTGATGATCAAGGTCTCATTCGAAAGAGGAAGGTTCAGTCTAGTTCACTATCTTTTCAGAAATTCAAAAATGTTTTTTTTTCTTTAAGAAAATTCGTGTCAAAGTATACTGTTTATTCCAAGATAGTTTATGAAAGAGTGAGATACGCTAACAAATTTCTGAAAAGATAGTGAACTAGATTGAACCTTCCTCTTTCGAATGAGAGCTTGATCATCGAAATCGGTTTACAATTACGCCTACTGTCATCGACAGCGCAAATCATAAATAAAATCAGCTGTTTATAAGTATAAACAGTAGTAAGTAAAACATAATAAAACTTTTATGAATTTCTGAAAAGATAGATAATGATATATAATGTGATATAGAATATTTAATATTCATCTCTATTTTCAATTCCATTCCTTCAAACTTTTGCAAACTTCGTAAAAAATGAGGTACTACATAGATAAAGGACGTTCACAACAGCTGATTTTCTTATGGTTCACGCGGTCGAAGATACTAGACGTAATTATAAACCGATTTTGATGATCACGGTCTCATTCGAAAGAGGAAGGTTCAATGTAGTACCCTATCTTTTCAGAAACCCGAAAAAGGTCTGTGATCTTGATTGATTGATACGTTCTCTGAGCATTTGTTGTCGAACAGCTGTTACGATCGGCTGAAGACCGCGCATGCGCGTCACGGCCAAAGCATAGAAGAAGCTGTTACGATTCTATCGAGCGCGGACAAATGCAACGCACGCCGACCATATGATATTACAGCATTCAATTGTTTTGAATCGTGCGCGAGAGAGCTACTACTCACACATCTTAACACAAGTTAGTTATTATTTTTTCCGCTCCCGTCGCTGAAGTCACGCGCGACTCGAGCGAAAGGTGGTGAACAGCCTTAACAGAATATTCGTGGATCATCAAAGCTGGAGCCTTAATAGCTGTATCCAAGACACTAGGAGTCATGTATTATGATAACAAATATTATTTTACTGACTCTCATTCATGTGGTCTTAAAGGTGCACCCGCAAGTGATGGTAGAGCTTGTGTAACCGAATGCGATAACATTGAAGAACATGTTCGAATTTGTAAACGAGCAACGGGATCTCTTAACGTCCAATTCACACTCAATTACATTGATGTACATGTAAAGAATGACATTATTGATGATCAACCGTTGCAAGAAAATGAACCACTACCATCACTAGGAGCGCTCAACCAATCACTTCGTGTGACATCACACGTACAAGCAATCCCAGTAGAAACATCTGTAATGCTTCCAATTGATGGCAAGCAACCAGATGTTGAGGAAGAATTAGAGGTATCGAGCGAGATGAATAAAATTATTCGCAAAACACAAAATAACATCGTGAACCAAACTCATGAGCGAAAAGCAGAAGAGTTTGCTTGGTTCTATCTGTTCCCTTATGGTGTGAACGGCTTGAGCGAACAAACGAGACCAGTGAAAATAACTCCATTGGATTACTTTCAATATCGAATAATAAGCAATGATACAAGATTCCAACGCAATGACTATCTGTTCTATGCATTGTCCGTGTTTGAGTTTTACCGAATAAAGGCTACGATTGCAGCTTGCGCGAAGAAGATTGAGGGTCAAGATGGGATGGTTGAAGATGTGCATCTCTTAATTAGGAACTTAAGAGGGACATCAGCATATTGGCGAACGGCTCTAAATGAACTGATTGCACAAATTAGATGTATTGGACACCCAACATACTTCGTGACCTTCAGCTGCAATGATTTGAATTGGTTGGATATGCGAAAAGCTCTCTTAATTGCAGACGGAAGACCAGATGAAGATCCAAATAGTCTCGACATAATTGCGACGCAACGATTGATCGAACAGTATCCAGTAATTGTAAGTCGTCACTTCATGGTTCGCGTCAATGCACTGATGACATTTATCAAGTGTAGTAAGGAAGTTTTCGGTGGACGATTACAAGATTTTTGGTGGCGAATAGAGTTCCAGAATCGTGGAAGTCCACACCTTCACATGGTCGTATGGATTGAAAATTATCCGTCATTTAACACAGAGGAGGGAATACGTCTGCTGGATCAAGTATGTACTTGCCTAATGCCGCCTGAAGGATCAGAATTATACGAGTTGGTGAAAAAGACTCAGATCCATCGCCATACACAGTCATGCAAGAAGAACCACACAGCAACAACGTGTCGGTGCAATTTCCCTAGACAAGAATGTGCCGAGTCCCGCATTGTCGCTCACTCATCAGATGACTTTCTCAGAAACGGAGGAAGAATATGCTTACTAAAGCGAGGAAAAGAAGAACAATGGGTTAATAACTACAATCCAATACTTCTTCGACTCTGGCAAGCCAACATGGACATTCAACCGTGTGGTTCGAACGAGGCTATAGCATTTTACGTCGCCAAGTACATATCAAAGTCGGAACCAATAGAACTCGGCGTTGATTTTGCACAAGCGATACGACAGATCAGACGAGTGGAATCGGATATATCTCGCAAGCTATTCAAAATCTGCATGACGATAATGAAAGAACGACAAGTTTCGGCATGTGAATGCGCTTTCCGGCTGTGTCATCTTAAACTTCGGGATAGCACAAGAAAGTGCGTATTTCTCAACACTCGAAAGCCAGAGCAGAGGTACAAGGTGCTCAAATTTGATGGAACAGGTCGAGCAATTGGGTACTATGCTAACATGTTTGAAAGATACGAGAAACGACCAACCGAGCATGCAGATTATAATTTCAATGATATGAGCCTGCTTGAGTTTACAATGTTGTTTGAGCCATATTATGCGAAACAAGAGGATAATAATGACGAATGCGTTGATGAATATGAGACAGAAGGATCTACAACCAAAAAATTAATTAAGCTTAACGACAACAGCAAATTACTAGTTAGAAAAATTCCTGCGGTTGTTCGTGTGCCTTCTTTCATGGCAGCAACTGATCCAGAAAATTATTACTACAGCCTCCTTCTTCAATACATGCCATATCGTAGAGAAAACGAATTGATAGAGGAGTTTGATACAGCAAGAGCAGCATTTATGGCGAAAGAACAACACCTTCGACAAACAAGCGTACATATGGAGCTTTATAAAGAACGTGATGGACAGCTTGAGAATGCGTTCAATCAAATACATGCATTCGAAATACTAGAACAAGAACCACCCCAACTAGATTTAGAGGACGAAGAAATACCGGAGGAGCACATGAACGACAACCAGTTCCAGACTGCGCAACAAGCAATGAATGTTGGTCAAAGAGATGTATTCAAGTATATCACACAAAACATCTTAAATCCAATAAATGGAAGTAATGATCGTTTACGACTCTTCATAACTGGAAACGCAGGAACTGGAAAGACATTCCTATTTAATCTGCTCAAAAATCAAGCAAATCGATGCTATGCTAAACTCGTTGTTAAGGTCTGTGCATTAACGGGAGTAGCAGCACGCCTAGTTGGGGGTTCAACATTACATACCACCTTCAAACTACCAGTGCAAAAGGATGGGAAGATTGTCCAAATGCCGCTGCTAACTGGAAATTACTTAAGGCTAATGCGTCAACAGTGGAAAAATATTGAGTTTCTGTTCATTGATGAGATTTCGATGGTTCCTTATGAAATGCTATGCATGATCGACTCACGGCTGAAGCAACTAAAGAACACCGAAGAGCTCTTCGGTGGAATAAATGTGTTACTCTTTGGTAACTTGATGCAACTACCACCCGTAAGGGGTAATCAAGTGTTCCAACAACCTGATAGATTAGCGTTCGCATTAGTTGAATTGGAAGAAAATATGAGACAGCAAGGAAGCACAATCTTTGTTGAAATTTTGAATGCATTAAGAATTGGTAAACTTCGAGCCGAACATTTCGCCGAACTCACGAAAAAAGTGAATATAGAAGCAACGGGTGAATTCTCTATCGATAAGGCTCTTCGTATTTATCCGACAAATCAGCAAGTACAAAACCACAACGAAGCGGTTGTTGAGCATTACAGAGACAAAGGAGTAACCATGTTCCAAATAAGAGCACAAGACCACATAGTAGATGCAACAAGGCGAATGGATAATATCGACATGGACAAAATCATTCCATCTGATATCAACAAGACATCAGGCTTGCCTAAGACTTTAGAAATATTTGTAGGGGCAAAAATTATGCTACGATCCAACATCGATGTACCTAAAGGACTCGTGAATGGCGCAATTGGATTTATCACTGAAATCATACGGCCTCATTTCCGACGCGCACAAATGTATGAAACGGACATTCCATCAGTTCGTGTAGATTTTGGCAATGATGGCAATCATGTAATTCAGCCAAAATCGGTACAGTTTCCAGCTAAGTTTAGTTATGGAACGATTGAACGAAGAATGCTACCAATGGTATTGTCTTGGGCGTCGACAGTACATAAGATGCAGGGCAGCACAGTTGATTATGCAGTACTATATTTAGGATCGAAACTCTTTGCAGCTGGGCAAGCCTACGTTGCTCTCAGCAGGGTGAGGTCACTAGATGGATTGTGCATTGAGACATTAGACTGCTCTAGGTTAAGCGGCAAAAAACCGTGCAATAACGACGCTATAGCAGAAATGGAAAGAATGCGAAATGTTAGACTAAATTAAAACATCTAGTCATAAATTTACAAAATTTTATGAAGATAATAAAATCAAAGTTTTCATTTCTCGAAGATTAAAAAAGATAAAATAAAATAAAATAAATTTAAAAAAATGTTTTGAAAACAAGCTTTTATTAAAATCTACTAGTTAGCTCACGGACCACATTTAGCGACGAGCGCTATCATATTTTAGATCCCTCGCTTTAATTATATAGCTCGCAAAGCTACTATTATCAATAAAAAGATTACATGAAATACTAGATCCAGAAGCTGTCACAGCGAAAGTCGAAACTACCATACTAGCTCACGAAGATCAATTTAGCGATCGACGATATCAAATTTTAGCTCCTAACATTTAATTATAGCTCGAAAAGCTACTGTCTTTGGGAGGGTTAAAGTTATAGCTACACAAACTATCCCAAAAGAATATACAGGGTGTCTGGTTTGAAGTGTCTGAGCGGCCAACTACATGTGCACAAGAATGACTTGAGTCGAAAAGTCTAATGAACTTTTTCAAAATTCGGCTTAGTTAACGAGTTATTAATTAACAAAAATTGCGGAGGAAGGCGGTACGCTGGAGCTCGTAACTAGGTGATAGACGAAGCAGTAGGAGGAGTGATCCACAATAACCAATAACAATCGTCGGAAGGTAACGCTTGATCAACGTATTTACTTATCTCTCTTCTCTCTCACTCTCTCTGTTTCTCTCTCTACGACACTCCCTCCCGCAGGAGGCTCACGGTGACTCTTTGTCTCTCTTTTTCTCGCTCGCTCACTCTTTCTACGACACTACCTTACCCCATCATATGATAAATAGTGAAAAAGACAGAGAAAGAGAGAGAGAGAGAGAGAAGAGGAAGGAACGGATGAAGAACGTTAGCGCGAGCCTCCATCGTAAGGTAGTGTTGTCGAAAGAATGAGCGAGCAAGAAAAAGAGAGACAAAGAGTCACCGTGAGCCTCCTGCGGGAGGGAGTGTCGTAGAGAGAGAAACAGAGAGAGTGAGAGAGAAGAGAGATAAGTAAATACGTTGATCAAGCGTTACCTTCCGACGATTGTTATTGGTTATTGTGGATCACTCCTCCTACTGCTTCGTCTATCACCTAGTTACGAGCTCCAGCGTACCGCCTTCCTCCGCAATTTTTGTTAATTAATAACTCGTTAACTAAGCCGAATTTTGAAAAAGTTCATTAGACTTTTCGACTCAAGTCATACCTGTGCACATGTAGTTGGCCGCTCAGACACTTCAAACCAGACACCCTGTATATTAATTAGAAACTTAAGAACATCTATTCTAAAGTAACAAAACTTTTACGAAGATAATAAATTAAAGGTTTTATTATCTCCAAGACTAAAAAAGATAAAATTAAATTAAAATAAAAAAAAAAAAAATTTTTTAAAAACAAGCTTTCATTTAATCGTACTAAAAAGGAAAAAATAATTTATTAACCAGTCTAAACGACAGCCTTTGAAGAATTCCCTCATATGACTAAATAAAAGCGTGGGGCGTAAATATTAAAAAATATTATGCCTACCTCTCATTTTACTAAGTCAACATGTAATTATTTGAGTAGGAGATTGTACTAACTACGCTCGGTTCCACACGTCTTGCCACACCACCTCTCGAACGAAAACGGTTCCGTGTCATTTCCATTAACGTCTTAATGAAACGATTCGTAAACCTAATCACAACATACACATTCTTGAACTTCATTTTTACTTTTGTCTAATCTCCTACATAATGATTTCCTATCGCACATTACTGAAGCAACATAAAAGGAAGAAAACAGTACAAAACGCTGCGACCAAACCGAAGCGTATAAACGCTCCTATGTAACTAACTTTTTACAAATATTCCTTTCGTTCAATCTTTCTTCATCGTTTGCAACGATGTGTCGTCCTTTTTTAATAATAGTGATAGCTCATCAATGTGTCTCAGACAATCATTTGATGGCAGCTTTAAAATTTTTACCATAATTATGAAACGATTTTGCTGTCACATTTAAAGTGCTTATAATATTGTACACACTAGGAATTTGCGTAATTAGACTAGTCGCAAGCAAAATATACACTGCATTTTTAATTATTCAATTATTCAGCAAATTAATAGACATTTAATATTTACGCCCCACGCTTTTATTTAATCATATGAGGGAATTCTTCAAAGGCTGTCGTTTAGACTGGTTAATAAATTATTTTTTCCTTTTTAGTACGATTAAATAAAAGCTAGTTTTTTAAAAAATTTTTTTTTTCTCCCATAAGAGACCGTCTTTTAGACCGATCCTCGCCGACAGGTCGGCCGCAGAAACGGTATATATAAGGGACATGCACGTTACGGCGGCAGAGCACGGGATCCTCGCGAGAAGGGGCGACTCGCGTTAGGATCACCGTACGAACGTACTTTGACGAGTCTTACGTACCTTGAGAGGGCACACGGTACTTTGAACTTAATTTTGCGAAAATAAATTTTCGGAGGATATGAATGCGACTGCGAAAAACTTTCAAAGACTTTCAAAAACTTTCTCCCATAAGAGAGCGTGCTTTAGACCGTGCTTCTCCGACAGACCGGCCGCAGAATCGGTATATATAGGAGAAGTTATTTGTCTCGGCTGTACGGGGGTTCCCGTACCGAGAAGGTATATCGCTGTGGGACCTTCCTGTCGAGCACCATTCGACTGAATAAATGCATCGGAGTTGCCTGATATGGAATTTGAAACAAAAAGTCGATCGACAACTCGATCGATTTCTTCCATAAGACGCCGTGCATAAAACCGGGTATAGCCGACAGGTCGGACATAGAATCGGTATCAATGAGGGAAATGCTCGTTTCGAATGCACGAAAGAGCTTTGCTGCCGAGAGCAGTTATACCGAGCGTATTTATGCTGAACTTGCATGTGGAGGACCGAGCAGGCGGTCCCTCCAAGACTAATCCTTATCCTCAAGTGGATGCACGATTCGGATCTGCTCGAATCGATCTTATTAATGCGACGTCCATGTCAACACATCCGTACCACGGGTCGGTATCTATGACCAAATGGCCCATACGTGGTGAGCGCTACGGCGTTGGTGGTTGATCCGTTTTTTTAATCGAGCCTACCGTATAACGGAGGTGCTGCATGATATGTTATTAATGCGACGTGCATGTCGACACATACGTACCACGGGTCGGTGTCTATGACCTAATGGCCCTTACGTGGTGAGCGCTACGGCGTGGGTGGTGGTTGATTCGTTTTATAAACGAATCTCCCGTATAACGGAGGTAGTGCATGATGTTATTTCTGGGACGTTTCGTGTAGACACATAAGTACCACGGGTCGGTGTCTATGACCGAATGGCCCTTACGTGGTGAGCGCTACGGCGTGGGTGGTGGTTGATTCGTTTTATAAACGAATCTCTCGTATAACGGAGGTGGTGCATGATGTTATTTCTGGGACGTTTCGTGTAGACACATAAGTACCACGGGTCGGTGTCTATGACCGAATGGCCCTTACGTGGTGAGCGCTACGGCGTGGGTGGTGGTTGATTCGTTTTATAAACGAATCTCTCGTATAACGGAGGTGGTGCATGATGTTATTTCTGGGACGTTTCGTGTAGACACATAAGTACCACGGGTCGGTGTCTATGACCGAATGGCCCTTACGTGGTGAGCGCTACGGCGTGGGTGGTGGTTGATTCGTTTTATAAACGAATCTCTCGTATAACGGAGGTGGTGCATGATGTTATTTCTGGGACGTTTCGTGTAGACACTGCAACGATATTTCTCAAATTATTCCGGGGAGGTGCCGGACGCACTCCCCGCGAAATAACCGCTTTAAAAACAAATTAATTTTTCTATATAAACTAGGAGAATCCTCTCCCTAGTAAGGGCTCACGAATTACCGCTCATGCGATCGTAGGGAGTAGTGGGTTGAGGGGGGGAAAAGAAATAGTTACTCAAGTCCCTTCGGAGTCTTTTTCTCGTATTCAAATAAATAAAAGAATTTATTCAGAATCTACGTTTTATAATTCGAAATTTTCCGTTCGATAGCGGATACAGAAACAAAACCGAGATCTCTTTGTTCGTTATGTTTACCGGTGCGTCCGGACGAACTAACCGCCGGCAACGCTTCTAACCGGCACGTGGTCGCCTCGTTTCCCGATGCTTCTACCGAGGACTTACAATAATTCTAGCAATCAATAATTACTTAATTAACTTTACAATATAGAAATAAAATAGTCGATACGATAAACCGCGTTCCCGGTCGGCGATCGAGGCTGGTTCCGCCACTCGTTATTAAGAACTCGAACGAGAAACTCGAAGGTTATCTTATCTCCGTTATTTATCCAATTATTTAAACAATTTACTAATAATCTGAATAACCCGGTTATGAAAACTCCAATAAAGAACAAAACCCCGGAATCTACAACTCTTTCCGATCCGCCACCCGGAAGGAACTTGATGCGTGATGAACAAAGAAATTGACTTTTCCTGACTTGCTCTAATTACCTTTGTACTACAAGAACGTCGCGCACAGAGTAATTTTTCGAGGATCACGCACGCGGTTCCTTACGAGCCGGCTTACCGAAATTCCCCGTGCCCACCCGAAGATAGCCGAGCGCCTGCTTGCTATCTCCCTCGCTCTAACGCTTCGCTAAGCGACGCGCGTACGCATGGCCGCTTTACGCGACTTCGTCGAGAATTCTTCCTTTAATTCTTCAACCGAATGACCGCCGCCGATGACCATTCTGACGGTCATCTCGGTCCGTCTTGAGCGAAGGGAGGCTCCGATTATTCGCTGTCGGGTGGTCCTCGTTGCCGTGGAATTTCGGCCGTTTCCTTCGCCGATCGCATTTCCGCTTAGCTCGTCCTCGTCGTGCGTGTCCTCTCTCTCGCTCTCTCTCTCTCTTTCTCGAGCTTATCCTCGTTTCTCCGACGGTTCGCTCTCCATCTCTCTCGTTCTGCCGTCGCTCCGTCGGCTGCCGTTGCTCTCTCCGTCCTCGTCCTTCCCCTCTCCGGCGTGGCGGTCATGAAAGAGGTTCTAATTTCAGTATTTATTCCCTTATTTTAACGCAGAACCAGCCTCGAGGCCCTCCGACTCGCGTTACATTTTTCCGCGGTCCACCCGGCGACTCTGTCCGCGTCGTTCCACTCTCTATTCCGCGGCGAAGGGGAGAGGATTCTCTTTTTGTGACGGGTATTCAAAATACCACGTCACAACTCCTCCCCCCCTAGCCCGCGTTTACGCGGTCTCCCGTTCCACCCGGAACGGCGGATCTCCACACTCTAATCACTCGGGTGGCCCCCCCGGCCACGCTTCATTCGAGTGCCTTACTATCGGTAACCTTCCACCCTTTCTCGACCGGCATTACCCTCCCCGCGATCCTTCGACTTTCTGGCTCGCGGTACCGCGTGGACGGACTTGACCTCGTGTCTGGTTCTGACTTATTTCAATTTGTCTTGAATACTAAACTATTTCCAAATCGGAGAAAGAAGCTACTTAAATTTTCCTTTGAAAGGCACAGAGACGCACACAAAAGACGACGGACACCCTTACTTGTCACCGTTACCATTAAATTTCTTGGACAATACACGGACACACATTAAACAAACACACCCCTACTTGTCACCGCCACCACTATTCCCACACCGGTTTTAAATCTTTAACGTGGTGCTTGCCGGCGTCCTTCCCTCGGACGTCGGTCAAGGCCACCACCACCGAGGAGATGATCTTCGTGACGGTGTATGGACCCGTGAACTTCGGTGCGAGCTTTGCTGCCACGTTCTGCGCCGCTGAGGATAAGACTCGGTTTTTCTTCCACACGCGGTCACCCACGTTATACTTTGCGTCACGCCTCCGCAGGTTATATCGGCCGGCTTGCGTTTGGAAGGCCTTCTCGAGGATCTCCCCTACCAGCTCTTGTAACTCATGCAAACGGCTCACTCTATCTTTCCACCCGTCTGTATCGGGAGCTGCGACCTCTACGTCACCCTCTTCCTCCACCCGGAGCATTTTCGGAGGCCTAGCTTCCCTCCCATAATTCAAAAATGCCGGGCTAACCCCGATTGACGAATGGACGGCCGTATTGTACCCGAACGCAAATTCTACAAGATGAACGTCCCACTCGCGATGATCTTTACCTATATACGCCGTCATCATGGTCTTAAGAATTCTGTTAACCCTTTCTGTCGGGTTCGCTTGTGGGTGGTACGGCGGTACCGTCGAGTGTACGATCCTACATTCGCTCAACACCGAATCGACCGATTTATTAACAAACTCGGTCCCGTTGTCCGTTAAAAGAATCTCCGGTGTTCCCCACCGATAAACGACAAGTTTCAAAAATGCATCGGCAATGCTCTTTCCGGTGGCTTTTCTTAACGGTACGCATTCAATCCAGCGAGTAAAAATGTCCAGGAAGACGAGTACGTAAGTGTAGCCCGCCGCGCTCCGCGGAAACGGACCCATAATATCGGCAGCGACTACCGTCCACGGCTGATCGACGATTCGCTTCCCCATTAAACCCGCTGGCGCGACCTGCCCGACCTTGCATTGCTGACACGTAATGCACTTCCTCACATAATCTTGTATTTCCCGGTGCATTCCCGGCCAATAATAATTCACCGCGACGCGCTGATACGTCTTTTCAATACCGAGATGTCCCGCTGCCGGTTCGTCGTGCGCTTCGCGGAGTACCTCCTCGCGTTTCTCAGGTCGAACTACGAACTTCCATTCGTTCAAATCTGCAACGGCTTTACTTTTAAGGGCGTTCGGTCGCCGGAAATATAACCTCCCGTCTTCTATTTTCCATTCCGGGAAGCGGTTTGGATATTTTTCGACCGCTTCGAGGCGACGCACAATGCGTCGTCTATAAGACAAAAATAAAAACATCAACTTTTTAGTTTTTACTAAAAAACCCTATAGGAGTGTTTAAAGGTAAGTAATACAAACATAAGTATATTACTAAAACAAACAAACGTTTGTTTATCACGTATGGCTTCATCGCAACGCGAGTAACAAATTTTTCGCAAAATTCGCCGTCCGATACAATTAGTTTACCCACTGTGTACAAGTAATAATTTATAACTTTTTGCAATGGAGGGTGTTATTGAAGGTAAGTACTCTTTATTTTAATATCTTTTCGCTTTTTATTGTCACTTTCTTGAAGTCAAACTAGTAATGTAAAATGTTATGTTTCTGGTAACCTTAAAATAAGCTTTTCTAAAATACTCTTTAAAACTCCTTCATGATATTTACGGACAATGTACGTACAAGTATCTTGAAACAAATCACGAAAGAATTAGCTGCCTCAAGCTGCCTTTTAATTTTTTATAATTTATTTTCTAGGTCGCCGACGACCTGTTACCAACAGATCTATTTTTGATATATGGATAAGAAGTGATATCGAAGAAAGAAAATCTAAGGTTTTTACGTTTATACAAACTTCTTTCGATTTAAAAAATGCTGAGGGGGATCTTTGTAAGAATTTAAAAAAATTTAGTGATTTGTATTGTGCAAAATTATTTAAAAGATGGCAAAAACACAATAGGACACTGGAACGTTTTTTACATCTGAATCAGGAATGGCTTGATTTACCAATTCAGCTTCCAGAATTTGTGACTAATTGTATAGTGATCCCGAATTGTGCTATAGGTCTGCAAAAAAGTGTTGACCCAAGCCGAGGATTTGTCCACAACTCCATCCCACTATCAATATTAATTAATTTAAATGGTACAAATGCGATTACAAACAAATATTCGTCAGTGGCTTCTGCATCTCTGAACTTTTGCTTGTATGTGCTGTATCCTTAAAAGTGCGTTTTTTGCTGTGCTCACCTTTAACGCGGTCAAAAAAAAATGTTAGACAATAAATGAAAGCGAAAATTAAAGAGAAGACAATGTTCTATGAAAGGCATCCTTCAGGTTCAGTAAAAAAAATTTATTTCGCCTCCTCAAAGCTTTGCAGAATTGAAGAAAATTTTTGTAATTTTGCTTTTGTCTCTTTCTCTCCGAAAAAACTATTATAATTGATGATAAAACAAATTTCAATAGAAGATTCAAAAACTACGATTCGTATGCTCTGAGATGCTCTTTTTGAAATTATTTTACGACCATTTTTTACGGAGATACAGCCGTTTGAAGATGAGCAGAATTTTCACGAAATCTTAGCGATTCCTTAATTTTAACGGCCAGTATATTTGGTGGTCCCTGTACCTAGTTTTGGTACCTAAACCCACAATTTCATTAACTATTACTAAAATAAATAAATAAACTACAACAATTTGTAAAAATTTGCTTAAATCAATCATTGAAACTTAAGATATGATTTTTGTCCGCAATTCCCATTGACTCGACGCACTGTGCGACGGTCGTACCATGTACAGTCTTCCCCGTCCTCCTCCCCTTCCGCGCCCTTACCTTCGCCCCCCGCGCCCTGCGCTTCCGCGTCGGTCCCGCCATCGGGTACCGCCGCGGCCACCTCCACGATTTCCGACTCCTCGTCCTCCTCGAACATACGCGACAGCGCGTCGGGTACGTGGTGCAACGCACCCTTTCGATAGATGACGTCAAAATCGTAATCGAGCAGGTCTAACGCCCATCGGCCGATCCTACCCGTTTTATCGCGGAAATTATAAAGATAGCGAAGATTAGCGTGGTCGGTGATGACGGTGAAGTGCGTCCCCTCGAGATAATGCCGAAACTTTTTAACGGCCCACACTACTGCCAACCCTTCCTTTTCCGTCACCGAATAACGCGTCTCCGGATCTGATAGCGTTCGGCTCGCATACGCTACGACGAACTCCTGTTCGTCCTTGGATTGAGTCAGGACTGCTCCGATACCGAAATGACTCGCGTCCGTCTGAAGGACAAACGGTAAACTAAAATCGGGACATGAAAGAACGGGTGCTGTCGCCAAACTATGCTTTACCGTTTCAAACGCCTCCCGTTGCTCTTTATTCCAACTCCACGTTACGTTTTTCTTTAATAGATGATTCAACGGACTAACTTTTTCCGCGTATGCATCGATAAATCGTCGGTACCATGAAGCCATACCGAGAAAACGTCTCAACTGACGGATGTTCCGCGGCTCGGGAAATTTTAAAACTGGTTCGACCTTGTCCGGGTCGACTTGTAACCCGTGTCGATTTACTCGAAATCCTAAGTATCGTACTACTTCTCGACAAAATTCAGATTTCTCCCGGTTAATCACAAGTCCGGCTTCTTTAATTTTTCTAATTACTCGTCGCAACCATTCTAAATGTTCTTCGAACGTTTCTGTCACGATTATAATATCGTCTAAGTATGCAAATGCGTGTGGCTCCATTTCCGTACCGATCAATTTATCGAGCAACCTTTGAAACGTGGCTGGTGCTCCCGTCAATCCATACGGCATTCTTCTAAAATGAAATAATCCGCGACCAGGAACCGTAAACGCGGATACTTCCCGACTATCATCTTCGAGCGGGATTTGGTGGAAGGCCTGACTCAGATCCAAGGTCGAAATGTACCGAGCTCGACGTAGCTTGCTAAGTATCCCCTCCATAAAAGGCAAAGGGTACGCGTCTTTTTTCGATACCGCATTGACCTTGCGGAAGTCGCAGCAAAAACGGTAAGAACCATTCGGCTTCTTCACCATCACCACCGGGCTTGACCATTCGCTATTCGATCGCTCGATCACCCCTTCCTTTAACATACGGTCTACCTCCGCGTACATCGCTTCCTGGACGGCCGGCGATACCGGATAATACCGTTGTTTTATGGCGGTGTGACCTTGCACGTCGACTTTATGTCGAATTAAGTCAGTTACCCCCTTCGGTGCTCCTCCTGCGGCTAATTCCCGATCTACGAGACGCAACACCGTTTCCCTCTCGTTTTCTGTAATATCTACGATCCCGTCGCATGCACTAATGCCGGTTACTTCCGACGGAAGACGAAACGGAACTTCTATTCCGGCTAATGCCGAGTACCACATCCCTTTCTCCCCGTCAATAATAATTTTAAATGATCGGATCGCGTCCATACCAAAAATACAATTCGACATAAGCCGAGGAACGACGTGCAAGGTCAACTCCCGCTTCACCCCTCCAAAACGGACTGCAGTAGCGATCGTTCCCTCCACCGTCTCTTTTCTACCATCGGCGTAATGTACGGACTGCACACTCGACGGTTCTAAACTAGCTATCTCCCCGAAAATCGCCTCGTTTCCGGCCCTCCGGATAAACGAGCGAGATGCACCGGTGTCTAAAAGACCGAAAATCGGTACACCGTTTACGGTGGCATTCACAAAAATTCTCCCACCCGTTGCATCTATCGTAGCTACCACCGCTGCATCTCTTTCGCTATTTTCGAGAGGCGCCTCCACTATGTCCTCCGTCGAGTCCCTATGGACGTCCGCTCGCACGGCTATTTCTTCCCCGCACCGCTCACCCACCCTCGGAGAATCGTCTACGCGAGCGCTCCCACTCCCACTACTCGCGGGTGTTTCTAAGGCCTCTACTGGGAGGGGGGAGCGGCCGTCGGCCGGTTGGTCAACTCCCCCTGACCGTTTCCCGCCGGTCTACGCTCGCAATTTGGGCACGTCGCTTTTACGCAATCCTTTCGTCCACACCTGAAACAAAATCGCTGACGTGGCTTTTTGCATTTCGCGTGTCTATGCCCCGATTCCCCGCAATTCCAGCACCGGACCGGTGGCTTCGCGGGGTCCGGCGTGGGCCTACTCGCGGTGCTTTTACTGCTAGTCGCGGAATTCCGCGGCGTAGCCACCGCCGCTGCGTCCGCTACCTCTCTACGCGGCTCCTCCACCCTTGACGCGCTAGCCGCTCGTCGCGCTACCGGTTCGCGGTTCTCCGGCGACCTATCCTCCTCCACCGGGTATATTTCCGCGACGCGGGCCGTCCGCGCCCTTGGCGGCTGCCTAACGCTCTCTGCGTACGTGTTCGGACGCGTTACGGGCGATTCTGGACCGGGACGGTACCGCCGTCCCATATCCCAAATTCTCTCTCTCTGCCTTCCGAGTTCAGAGAGCCGATCAAAACTAGTGACTTCTCTCGGATCAATTTCTCTTTGATATTCGGGTCTTAAATTCGCGTAGGCGATGCTAAGCCGTTCCGACATCGGAACCGGCGGCACGACCTTCGCGAGAAGCCCTTCAATTTTAATTAAGTACCGGCTAACTTTTTCTCCCGGTCTCTGAACTCGCGTTCGAATCGTTTCCCGTAATCTTTCCTGCGCTTCAAACCCGGAAAACCGTCGTCTAAACGCCTCGCAAAACTCCTCCCACGTACGCAAAGAACTCTTTCTCAACCGGTACCATTCGAGGGCGAGGCCGGTCAGGAGGATCGAAATATTGGAGAGTAATTCGCTCTCCATTACTCCTACTCTCGCACTTTCCTCCTCTACCCTTTCTAAAAAGGACTCTGCCTCCGCCTCGTCCTCGCCGTCGAATGACACCCTCCACGCGCGGATCATCTGATCGACCGCGCGCAAATTCCTTATTGTCTCCGCTCTTCGGAAATCCCGTGTATTTTCCGCACGCGACGCTGCAGTTACGGGGGATCTTTCCCATTCTACGTGCGGTATCCTTTCTCCCCGTGACCTTTCCCGGTATCCCCGGTCCTCCACCACCTGCGTCCTACTTTCCCTCTCGCTCATCGGAGTATCCGGTATAAAATACTCCGTTCTCGACGGGCCAAAAGAAACCGCGCGTGATTGCGGCAAAGGAAGATTTGAAATACCGGGTAATCTATTCGCTACTCCCACCCCATAGACGCACGCATCGCTTTCACGCGTCACGCGTGTGTCGACTCGCTCTCTCTCTCTCTCCCACCCGACGGCGGCCGAGGTCGCAACGGAGCCTACCGAAGCTTGCCTCTGGTGGTGGGGATGCCTACGAGCGGGCGAGCTCGGCTGCCGAGCTCTCCCCTCTCCTACGCCGCGCTCAGCTGATCGCGCGGCCGAGGTCGTCGACCGCGCTGGTTGGGAGTGGTGGGGCGGCCCGCTTTCGGCCGCGATCCTCTCTATTCTATCTCCCGTCCCCCTACCCCACAGCTCCTCTACCACCACTATAGAGTCCTCTCTAGGTGGAGACGCGCGAAGGGACGAATGCGCGACCGGAAAAGCGGCGGTCGGTTCCCATGCGGAAACTAGAAAAGGGTTAGTCGAGATAAACGGCGTAGCTGACACCCTTAAAAATGGATTGGCGGCCGTCGTCCTAGTCGCGGAGATCGTCGCGGTCGACGTGGTCACCACCGTTACTCCTAACGTATCCTCCCGGTGGACCACGACGATCGCCTCGGTCGTCGGCTCCTCCACTAAATTTCTAAGTTCGGTGGTGTGTGCTCCACCGTAAGCGAAAGACGGTTCACGCGAACTGTCTTCCGCCTCCCCCTCCGAACTACCTACATCTGACTCCCCTTCGTCCTCCTCCGTCCACGGCACTCCGTCCTCCCCCGCAGCCCTACGCGTGAGTCTATGCATTCTATCCCTTAATATAAAGAGTGAGCCGCTCGCATTAACCCGCAGTGACGCAAGTATATCAGAGAGTACTTCACCGGACACGTTGAGAATCCATCCACCCATTGACCGGTGTGACCTTGAGCTCCTCCGGCTGTCCCTCCTTCCTTCCATCCTGTCTTGGTTGGTAGAAGCTCGCACCGAAGTTCCAATTCCGCTCTTGAATGTCACCGTAATCCAAGGTCACCGAAATCCTTTGTTTCACTCACGATTTTTCAAACACCCGCGATCACTTCCGAAGATGTTCGAACTTTCCCGAACCGAACCGGTGTAGGCAACACGTAACAAAAATTTGAAAAGACCTTCACCGGGACGAACAACAACACAAACCTCAACCGTTCCTCTCTACGACCTTCCGGCTTGCGTGAGCCCCACGTTGGGCGCCAAATTTGCAACGATATTTCTCAAATTATTCCGGGGAGGTGCCGGACGCACTCCCCGCGAAATAACCGCTTTAAAAACAAATTAATTTTTCTATATAAACTAGGAGAATCCTCTCCCTAGTAAGGGCTCACGAATTACCGCTCACGCGATCGTAGGGAGTAGTGGGTTGAGGGGGGGAAAAGAAATAGTTACTCAAGTCCCTTCGGAGTCTTTTTCTCGTATTCAAATAAATAAAAGAATTTATTCAGAATCTACGTTTTATAATTCGAAATTTTCCGTTCGATAGCGGATACAGAAACAAAACCGAGATCTCTTTGTTCGTTATGTTTACCGGTGCGTCCGGACGAACTAACCGCCGGCAACGCTTCTAACCGGCACGTGGTCGCCTCGTTTCCCGATGCTTCTACCGAGGACTTACAATAATTCTAGCAATCAATAATTACTTAATTAACTTTACAATATAGAAATAAAATAGTCGATACGATAAACCGCGTTCCCGGTCGGCGATCGAGGCTGGTTCCGCCACTCGTTATTAAGAACTCGAACGAGAAACTCGAAGGTTATCTTATCTCCGTTATTTATCCAATTATTTAAACAATTTACTAATAATCTGAATAACCCGGTTATGAAAACTCCAATAAAGAACAAAACCCCGGAATCTACAACTCTTTCCGATCCGCCACCCGGAAGGAACTTGATGCGTGATGAACAAAGAAATTGACTTTTCCTGACTTGCTCTAATTACCTTTGTACTACAAGAACGTCGCGCACAGTAATTTTTCGAGGATCACGCACGCGGTTCCTTACGAGCCGGCTTACCGAAATTCCCCGTGCCCACCCGAAGATAGCCGAGCGCCTGCTTGCTATCTCCCTCGCTCTAACGCTTCGCTAAGCGACGCGCGTACGCATGGCCGCTTTACGCGACTTCGTCGAGAATTCTTCCTTTAATTCTTCAACCGAATGACCGCCGCCGATGACCATTCTGACGGTCATCTCGGTCCGTCTTGAGCGAAGGGAGGCTCCGATTATTCGCTGTCGGGTGGTCCTCGTTGCCGTGGAATTTCGGCCGTTTCCTTCGCCGATCGCATTTCCGCTTAGCTCGTCCTCGTCGTGCGTGTCCTCTCTCTCGCTCTCTCTCTCTCTTTCTCGAGCTTATCCTCGTTTCTCCGACGGTTCGCTCTCCATCTCTCTCGTTCTGCCGTCGCTCCGTCGGCTGCCGTTGCTCTCTCCGTCCTCGTCCTTCCCCTCTCCGGCGTGGCGGTCATGAAAGAGGTTCTAATTTCAGTATTTATTCCCTTATTTTAACGCAGAACCAGCCTCGAGGCCCTCCGACTCGCGTTACATTTTTCCGCGGTCCACCCGGCGACTCTGTCCGCGTCGTTCCACTC
>OU696664.1:26587765-26590265 GCA_916049575.1 Ancistrocerus nigricornis | reverse complement strand
GCACTGAGCGCTACTTGGAGCCCCCACTTGGTTGTGGCGAAGAGGAGGATGTCATCTGCATATGCAATACATGATATGCGACTATCCCCCAGCTCGAAGCCGACGTCAGGCGGCATCTCGCCGAGTACTGTGTCCACCACAAGGCAGAACAGCATCGGCGAGAGCGGATCACCCTGCCTGACGCCTCTTCCCACTCTGTAGAGCCCGGACCGCTCCCCACGGACCTCAAATATGGTCGAACTGCAGGCGTATATGTTGCTGACGTACTTCCGAAACCCAGCAGGCACGCCGAGACGGATGAGGGCAGCTTCGACAACGCCATGACTGACGCTGTCGAATGCCTTGGCGACGTCCAGGGATGCGACATGCAATTGCCGTCGACGCCGGCGGGCATCGGCGATGCCAGATGCTAAGACGCAGATATTTTCTGCGCAGCCATCGTCGAAGCACCGCTGCCGCATGTCGACGATCCTGGCGTCGCGCATCCGCTCGGCGAATATCTTATGGAGGTGGCGAACCACCACCGACGAGATGCTGATGGGTCGGAAGTCAGCGGGCGTTGGCGAGTCGACCTTCTTCGGAATGAAGACGGTACGGCCGTCGCAGATGGAGAAAAACCGCCTGCAGTCATGACCACATTGAAGAGGAGGGCCTTGATGGAAGCCGGAACGGCCCTCCATTGCCGTGGGGATACACCGTCAGGCCCCGAAGCGGAATTGAGGGGTACCGAAACACCGGTAACTTCCTCGCACGTCACAGGCAGCCAGAGGTGCGCGAGATCTTCCTTCGGAGCAACACGTAGTGGTGGTGAAACATGGTCCGAAGCCAGCGAGACGAACGGGACCCAATGCACGGGCATGGTCTTTACATTGGGGACCACGTTTTTGGCACCACCACCATCTAAAATGTCCCTGATGGTACGCGACATGTTGCTCCGAAGCGCGCTTTGTACTCTGGCATATTCGAGCCTGCGACGTGCTTTCCGCCCGGGGTTAACGATGCGCAGATTCTGACGCCGTGCCGCGCTATTGATGGGCTGCGGTGGGAACACTCCTGCCAGCCACTGGTCAATGCGCAATCTCACGTCTTCGCCACGGAGTGAGAGCTCCGCGACGTCGACGAGGTCGACGGAATTCCACCCCCGGATCTGTCTGACGACCACTACGAGACGCTGGATTGCGCTCGAGAGGTCGTCATACAGTGCGCTCCACCGCCGCGACGAGCGGGTGGGGGACTCCCCGGATGACAGGGGAGCCTGACCAGATGGCTGGGAGGAGGAGGAGCTCGACACACTCTCACTGAGCGACGATGGCGGACTACCGGCTTCGGTAGCCGCCAGATCTTGAATCGCCGCCTGTACCATTTCACGGTACATCGCCTTCTTCCGGGCTCCCTTGACGGCATCAAGAGAACGCCCGGGGACAACAATGAGAAGGTGCTGGTTCATGAAGCGGACACCTCGCTGGGTTGCGAGGGCCTCTTCGCTGGCCATTAAACGAAGCTCCTCCTGGCTCCAACCGCGCCTAGCGCGCTCGATGTTAATTTCCTCGTTGGCTACGGCCGGGTGCGCGTGATGGCGATGGACACCCAGGCCGGTCTTGGTGGTGAACGACCGGCCGCATTGTGGACACGCATATCCTTTCTGGTGCTCGGGAGGGACGACGGAACAGGATGACGAAGACGGGGGGACGAGACCCGTATCGCCGGAAGAGGTTGACGGCATGACGTGGGGTGACGAAGAACTGGTAAGGCCGGCAATCCGAGACATCTGCCGGCAAATTAATTGTCTCCTTCTAATTTTTGGGCCTACCAGAATAGAGTGCTGACGGGGTGGCAGCCCGCCAGCACCCGACGGAACCTAGGTCCCGCCAAGCCAGAGCCCCGTTGGCCGGCTGGAGCAAGTCCAAGGGTAGACACCCAAGGACGAGATCCAGCCGTTGCCAGACTCTCACCACGAGGTGGTGGGGATGGCACATGGGTGGGGGATTACTCCCGCCACCCTTAAGAGAGTCAATAGATAGAATTTCCCTCGATAGAATCCGGCACTTCCTCTTGTCCATTCAATCGCTGTCAAACGAATAGGACTATAGAAAGAGTAATCATCATAACCGGATATACTGTCAGCTCCTAGTTGGTTCTGCGGTCCGGGTTCAATTCTCCAAACCTTGCCGTCAGTGATGACCGAACAGGCGGGATTTCCACGCCCTGAGCTCATGATTAGCGGGGGTCCGATCCAATCTACGCTCTTCTGATTACACTTTCCAAAGAAAGTAGTAACACGTCGAACATCATCCCGAAGCCGGTGAATGTCATAATCCGCTGGCATAATATCGTCGGGATTCTGAAGCAGGTGGTTGGCGTAAATGGCGCCAGGTAGAGAATTCTGCGCTACAAATCGCCTGCGCGTGGCGAGAGCAACGTTATTTTCAGATAACGCTACAACGGTAGATCGCAAGTTCTCGATGGTAATCCTTCCTGATTCGGGAACAAATTGTCCACC
>OU696664.1:26480265-26582765 GCA_916049575.1 Ancistrocerus nigricornis | reverse complement strand
TGTGTTTAGTTCTGGATAGTATATGCTCCACGTATACGCTTAAACTGTTATAATATGCGACCAAGCGTCATATACTTATTGCCTTCGCAAAGAGAAGACGGGAGAGGCCGCGGCCCCAACTTTCGCCGCGACGCACTCCGTGCACGATTAGATCGTGGGGTGGATCGTTCGTCGATCTGACACTGTGGCTTAGTCCGTTTCGGGACCGCCTATGCACTGTTAGAGGTTCACATTTAACTGAATTCTCGCTCGGAAACGAGAGAGTTGATGCTCGGTAAGCAACCGTGGGTACTGTCTCCGCCCGCAGTACGGGAGAGACAAACCAGAGAGGTCAACCAACGCCGTAGCGCTCACCACATATGGGCCATTCGGTCAGAGACACCGACCCGTGGTACTGATGTGTTGATATGTACGTTAAAGAAAAAAGTCCTCTGGTCACGCAGAACCGTGTACCCTCTTATAATAACCGATTCTGCAGCCGACCTGTCGGCGAAGCACGGTCTAAAGCACGGTCTCTTATGGGAAAAAACGGTCAAATTTCGAGGGAAAACGGCGAGGCAAGAAAAACTTAGTCTCTCGCGATTCGGACGACTCGCTGTGAGATTCGATGCTACACGAAAGATATTCGTCCCGAATTACGGCCATCCATCTGACAATTCGAATGAAAATATTCGAATCGTTGCGCCGAGAGATCGGCGACGGTACATCGAATGCATCGACGAAACGAGCTCTCTGGACACACATCGTCCTTAAAGCGACGCACCGTGGTCCGACTGAAGTTCCTCCCTCGCATAGACTTCTCCGAAGAAACTTCCTTTCGCAGATCGAGTTCAAAGTCTCGTCTGCCTTCTCACGGAGCTCGAGTCGCCCCGTCTCGCGTGGAGTCCGTGCCGTGCCGCCGAAGCGTGCATACCCCTTATATATACCGATTCTGCGGCCGACCTGTCGGCGAAGCACGGTCTAAAGCACGCTCTCTTATGGGAGAAAACGTTCAAATTTCGAGGACAAACGAGGTACCTCGAAAAACTTAGAAATTTTTTCGCAGTCGCATTAGTTTCCAATCTAAGTGCGTGCTATTCGACATCCAGTCGCATTACTTTCCGTCGAAAAATTTTTTCTCGGGAATCGAGTTCAAAGTCCCGTGTGCCTTCTCACGGGACGCGAGACTCGTCACGTTACGTTCGTACGGAGCTCCTAGCGCGAGTCGCCCCGTCTCGCGTGGAGTCCGTGCCGTGCCGCCGAAGCGTGCATACCCCTTATATATACCGACCACAAAAACAGCTAGAGCTGCAAAAAGTGGAGCCAAGTATATGACTTATGTGAAAGCTTACAAAAATATAGCAGATCAATTTATAACGCCAAGCTATAGCTTACCGTACATAAGTTACATTAGCCGTTACATTATAAAGTAAGCCGTTACATAAGTTAAAGTAAAGCCGTTACATAAGTTAAAGTAAAGCCGTTACATAAGTAACATTAGCCGTTACATTATAAAGTAAGCCGTTACATAAGTTAAAGTAAAGCAGTTACATAAGTTACATTAGTTACATTACATTATAAAGTTGAAAAAAATTCTGAACAAAATATACTTTGCGCTCACATTTTGTATGAGAAATGACTGTATGAAAAAAAGTAGTTAGCTGACATTTTGTGCGAGAAATGACTGTATGAAAAAAATGTAGTGAGCGCAAAGTATATTTTGTTCAGAATTTTGTTCAGAATTTTGTTCAGAATTTTGTTCAACTTTATAATGTAATGTAACTAATGTAACTTATGTAACGGCTTTACTTTAACTTATGTAACGGCTTACTTTATAATGTAACGGCTAATGTAACTTATGTACGGTAAGCTATAGCTTGGCGTTATAAATTGATCTGCTATATTTTTGTAAGCATTCACATAAGTCATATACTTGGCTCCACTTTTTGCAGCTCTAGCTGTTTTTATGGGGATTTCACGTATTTTTGTAAAGTTAAAATTTTGTAAGTACTACAATACCAATCATCATCATCAATATGTATAGATTTATAAAAAGAGAGTGTTTGAAGTTCGCTGGAAATTTTATAATGAAATAGATTATGGGTGGAGTCCTTTGAAACTGTCTAGGAAAATATGACTTAACATAATTGACCACCGTTTACGAGAAACTTATGTGCGATTTTATTATTACTATTATGACCGTTTTTTCTTTTTATTACAAGCTTTTATTAAGTTTGGCTGGTATGTATGTCCGCAACAAATCTTGCAAGCTTAATTTGACCCACTTCTAATTATCCGATCGACTTGAAATTTCACACACATACATAACTCGGTCGACAATGCATTTCGTCAGAAACAAATTATCGAAAAAGTAAAGGGTTAATTTAAAAAATTTTTTTTACCTGTTTCTTATGGAGGGTAGAGGTAAGGAGGACAATCTCTTATGGCGTTTCAACTAAAAAAGTGTCCGAGAAATAAAGGAAAATATGGGTTCGAATTATGACCAAGTGCAGCGCTCGTGATTCTAAAGGTACATTATGAAGTTAGCCGATTTAGACAATGTGAAGTATGCTGGGGGAAATTAGTAATAAGAAATATGGTATGAATTTTTGTAAAAGTTATTTTTACATTATTGTTATCTATTTAATAATTGATGATTATTGTGATAACTTGTGATAACTTGTATTATGTTTGTTTTATATAAATTTTATCGTTCAAAATATATAAATTCTTACATTTACTTCGTAAATAAACTATTTTATTAACTAATTAAATTTGTTCGATTTCTTATGCCGGACCGAAGAGCTGGTTTATATTTTCCGACTTCATTCATTATTACGTTAACTTGACCTCATTTTACATATCTCCATTTTTTAAAAGGACCGCCTTTGAGAACCGGATATTTATCTATCTTTGTCTGTTCAGAACTACTCTAACAATTTATTGCGCCTTCTTTTTAATATGTACCCTTCATGTTCGCAACGCCACCTGTAATTTCCTTCATAAGACGGACACTTTCCATATACAGAGATTGCCCTCCTTACCTCTACCCTCCATACTATTTCTACATATTCCATCGACTTGAAATTGTATACACATACGTAACATGCTCAGTACACATGATGTCGAAAAATGTTGCCGACGTCCGCTATGTGTCTCTTCAGTCGATTACGATTACAGCGTCTTATGAGTGTACCGTAGAACCATCGGAAAACTCGTAACGGTTGGTACAGGAGCAAGAGGGGTCCCTCGCTAGGACCAATCAGGGTGTGGACACTCCTTACCCCCACCACCTTGGCAACTTAACGTAGTCCCCCGCCGTTTACGCATGCGCATTGTGGAAAATCCTCAACTGGAGGGCAGCACTAACGAACGCAAAGCTGCCAACCGTGTTTATTGCTTCTGTTCGTATAGTAACTAGCCCACCAAAGTCTAGACCCCCGAGTGGAAGTGCAGTCCCCGAGTAGCCGTCCAGCACCCGCCAGCCCCTTAAACCCGCTAACCCGTTAGCCTTCGAAACCCGCCAGCCGGCTAATTAGAAGGGGCACGTAACATACATACATGTGAAAAAAGGCGTCTTTCGGATAAATAGTAACACAGATTAATTAAAATAATGTATTGATAGTGAAAGATTCATTCTTCGAAATTGTTTATCGATGTTTAACAGATTCATTGTAATAATAAAACGACAGCCGACAATAAAAGAATGCATATTAATAGCGCGACTTGAAAAGTAAGGAGTTTTTATCATTTTGTTATTATTATTTATTCTCCCATCCATCCTTTTTTCATATCTTTGTACTTATTTAACCCTCAGTTAATCTAAAATAATTGTTGCGGCGGGTTATTTATTCCGCCAAGTATTTGTCACGGAACCCACAACAAGCGCCGTCTCCAGCAGCCGGTCGACAAAGAGCGAACGAAGCTGCTGGCTCCGCGTTGC
The DNA here is from genome assembly GCA_916049575.1 of Ancistrocerus nigricornis. Taxonomy (NCBI): domain Eukaryota; kingdom Metazoa; phylum Arthropoda; class Insecta; order Hymenoptera; family Vespidae; genus Ancistrocerus; species Ancistrocerus nigricornis. Next base: position 26,578,843 of record OU696664.1, on the reverse strand, counting down.
GGTGTGGGTTGGGTCTGGGTTGGTCAAAGAGAAAGTATCCGTCGGTAAAGCGTGGCCGCCAAGCGGACATTAGCGGGGGCTCTCGGCCGGTGTCGTGTCGATAAAGCGTAAATTTTTGACGCAAGCGGTAACCTCCACAGCAACAGTCCGTGCCAACATTAAACATGAAAGTGAGTTAAAAAGTAATTTTATTTTAAGTGCAATATAAAGGTTTGAAGGGAAATAACACAATCTATATATTTTTCCAAGTAGAAATTATACTTTTTATTACGGTAAGTAGAATTGAAGAAGGAACAGATAACTGAAACTTTCCAAACGCTTATAATATATGCAATAATATCAGCGAACCTTATGACTATGGTATTACAAGTGGATCGTTAAGTATGAATATGCTTCGACTTAAATATAAAGGAACTACACTGGCAAAGCTGAGTCGAATTATCGATAATGACATTCTTCTGTGCTTAAATGTCAACAAAATGAGCACATTAGGGAGACTTGTAATTATTCACTACGCTGCGATGTCCTTAACAGTGCAATTTACTTCTGTTTTGTTACCCACTCTATGCTTCATATATTTGTGTTGAGGTAGCTTCTTTGGAAAAACCATTTTCGCCCTACAAAAAGAAACAAATATCATGTAAGTTTCATGTCTTAAATCAACATCTACTAAATATGTATGTGATGTAGGATGAACCATAAATGCAAGATATGAACATTTTTCACCGTATACATAACATGCTTAGCGATATTATTTTTCATCTATTTAACTTGGTCAACATCCTTACAATTTTTAATCTTGTAAATTCTCATATGTCATGCATTGTTGGTTCTAATTTGCAAAGCAAGATTAAGGCATTACCAATTCTAATTATATCAGCTAGGACTTTCCATGTGATTCCAGGCGTTTTCTCTCTCGTCGGGCACTCTCTTTCTTTCTGGGTGCGTTCTAATAAGCGAAATTGTTTTCACAGTCATCCTCATCCAAACTTGAACATGGAACTTCATCCTCATCAACGTCAGGCCTAACATTTTCCACGGGTGCAGGAGTTAAATCTTTGCAGTTTGGGAGACAATCGGCTGGATAACTGAAATTTACTTTGCCATACATTTAACATCGGACCAACCTTTTGAATTCCTCACTCTTACATGCACATGTTCGATGCTTCTTCGAATATTTCTCACAGTACCTTTTGTTACCCTCTTAATGGCGTAAACATTCACCACACATCTAATCATCCTTAAAAATGACAAATTAGGGTTTGATTAATAACAGGATATGTGGTATTTCTTAGATAGTTGGGAAATTTATAATAATACTAACATTTCCCGAAGAAAGGATACCATTTGTAGTTTCTGGCGCTACGCATGATTAATCCAAAAGTCAACATTCGCCGTTTAGTCCAACTCAATCAGCGTTGCAAGGATTTCGTCGTGGTCGCCTGGAGAATCGCCACCCTCTATGAAACGTGATGATTTAGAGGAGATAACTACAGCACAGTTCGAAGTTTTGGATTAGTTAATATATAGTAATGTTTTCGTAACGACAAGACATTATTAGAAATATTGCTTACTTCTTCGGGATTAGCTCTTTCTTCACATTTTCTTAGGCCATGTGTATAAGTTTCCCTTTTTTCTCAATCGCATTGAATTTGTCAGATCCATCGTGGCTGGATCTTCGTCCTTAAAATGTTGCTGTTTGACATTCTAATTTGGAGACACTTTTGTCGACAAGTGTAATTTCCACTCGTGTCAATTATGGTTGCACTACAACAAACAGTGATCGAATCAATTTTGTTTTACTTAGATTTGTTATGTAAAAAATAAATTGTTGGTACCGGTTCTTGTGGAAATGAACTTTCAAAGGTCTTTAGAAACAGTAAACACCTGCGCTGCAGCACATTCTGTTTGAGGTCTACGCAGTGGATCTTCTGCAGAAATTGCTTTTGTTGAGGGTTGCTGTTGTTCCTGTAGTTGGTTTTGCTGTTGCAATTTTCGCGGCAATATGGTGTCGTCAATGTGTCTGAAATTGATTTTCACTATAGCTATTTATGAAATTATGATATGTGAAATGTACGGAGATCTTCTAAATTACATATAGCTAAGTCTTGAAAAAATCATACAACCTCTCACTGTCAACATTTCTTCCATGCGGGAACATTTCCCGCATAATTCGCAAGTAAAAGGCATTGCATCTGGATGAGTCCTTTGCTGGTCTCTCTAAGAACCCTTTTATGAAAATGGTTGACCACGTTTTCAGGTTTCCTCCCTTATGTATGGTGACTGAAATCTGTTAGGAATAAAAAAAAAAGTTATTTAAACGTTTCTTACTTTAGTGTGATTTAACGTTCGCTTCCAGACACTGAGAACAACTAGATGGCTTGTCAGATGAGCGAGTTAAGAACAGAACTTCTTAAGTCCCATTTTGTGTAAAACATCCACCACACTGACCACAAGCAAAATCCAAAACACCATAATGGAGGCGTGTAAGGGTAAGTAAATTTTTTTTTTTTTTTTTTTTCTTGTCGTGGAGGAAATCTTGAATAAGACACCTCGCCGAGGCGAGGTAGTGTCGGATTCCTACCGACTAAAACCTCCACGTTGGTCTCTGACCCAGCCAGTAGACCGCCTCCCCGGACCCCCGCCCCCTGGGATCACCCGCTAGGGTATGCATCACGAGGGGGGGGACAAGGGTAAGTAAATTAGGCTTTGTGGGAGTCCTAAAATAAATATCTCGGTAATACTAATAAAATTAATGGCTCAATGAATAATTTGATCACAATCATTCACCTTTGAACTCTTGGATTGCAAGGGTATTGATTTTTCCTTGTATGGGGTAAATGACATCAACAATGGAAATATGAAGCACTTTGTTGTCTAAACACTTAACCACGTGGGTGCCAGTCATGTGGATGTTCCTCGCAGTCGACTGCCTTCTAAGAGTCTAATACTTTTTTATGGGCAACAGATTTACCACAATCCTCCAAACAACATGAAAGACAAACCAAAAGTACACAGTTAGTTTGGCCACTTTGGATTACAATAGTACATATGGAGAGAAATTTTAAAAAAATTAAAATTATTAATTCACCTTTGGTTTAGGCTTCTTGCGTTGGCGAGAAAACCCAAATACTTAACATATGCTTTTCGACATGACCCACACATTTATTTTACTCGTTGATTATGGCGGCTCTCATGGTGTTACTTGCATGCTTCCAAACTCAGCAATTTGTCACTCTGAAACACACAAAATGTATCCAACACACCTTGGCAATATCTCCGTCCTTTCAGTGTTACTCACATACTTTTTCCTTTAGAGAGAGTTATTGTGAGGAGGATAACTTTCGCCCTTGCCAAGTTAGGCCACACAACTTTTAACAGCTGCAAAAGTTATAATTGGATAAAAAAAAAAAAAATTGTTTTTTTCGAAGTAATCTTAAAAATTGGAGAAGAACTAATACTCACTTGGAGGTTAGGATACCTTTGTAACTTCGAATTAAAAGGTCCATCAATGATTCTGTTCTTTTATTCGCCTTTTTTCACTGCACCACTTCATAGCTCTATTATTTATTTATGATGCCCGGAGTGAAGACCGCGAAGAAAAACCTTCGTCGATCGTCCTCCTGTCACTGTTGCGCAGCTGGTGTTATCTTGGAAGATGGCTTCACGGATCGACTTTTTTAAGTAATCGATATTGCAAGAGCGGCATAAATTCGTTTTATATCTCGTCCGCAACGTTCCCTTCTGCACACCTTAAAAGCGCGGATTTTTTGTTCTCATTGATTTATTTTTATCGTTTTTTTTTTTTTTTTTTCTTTTCACATCATTCTTGACAATGTAACTACAATTTTATGGCAAATCGGCAATTTTCCTTCGCACCCCCTTTATTTATGGCTCTAGGCAAAACTTGTTATCATATTGACTTTAATTGATTGCTTTAGCCGTTTATTTTGAAAGGGGCCTAAGTCCATTTTCCAGAAAAATCAAGTGAGCTGTTTTAATATTCGTATGTCTATCTTACATTTGCGTTTGGATCTAAATTTTAATTAATAAAACCAGTGGGGTTGTTTTTTCTCGCTCGCTACGCTCGCTCGAGAGTGGGATTGTTTTTGCTCGCTCGCTACGCTCGCTCGCGAGTGGGATGCCTGTGGTTAGTAGTGGGTATTGTTTGGTGTTGCTTAGTTGCGGAATCGCTTTTTTTCATATTTGATACCCATAGGTATCACATTAAGAACTTCCCGATTACATAAGTGGTCATTTGTTCATTCGCATCACCTGCTCGCAAATTCTTATCTTCCCGTGAAGATTGCGTTGTGACTCACTCGCTATTTGAAATATAATGACCAATGGTTATCACATTTAAAAGAAAATTAAAATGTAATACTTCAATCGAAAAGTATTATATATTTATCTCAGAATATGTAACACTAAGTTAGATAACCATTTTCGGGAAACATCAATAATTTTCTACAAGACAACATATTTGATATATGATTTCGCATTTTGTGGACATTATAATGAAATGCATTACTCGGATTTTTATTAAAACATAATAATGTTGCAAAATATATTGCAAACGCACCAGAATCAATGCCATTAGTCTGTCTCTGTACTTTGTGGAATATGTATGTTTTACGGAATCTGTAAAGAGCATTTAAAAAATCTTGTTGATCACCTTCCAAACAATTCTTATATAAACTATCGTAAATGTGAATATTACCCTGACCATCGGATTTAGTGCATATCCAATGTCCTATTACGTCCGAACCTAGTCCACCAGAATATACAATCTGAATATTTTGTCTATGTCTAGGAATTGGTTCTAAATTTGTCAAAAAAGCTCTTATATATCCCGTGTTCTGTGCAAAATTATGACGACCATGTTCATTCAATGCTCTGTTCATAATTTCCTGAAATAAATTAATATGTGTATCTTGCAAATAACAGTCAGGTCTTCTTACATTTCTACATTCTTCTGTAGACAAACTAAAATTATAATTTATTATCTCATGATCTTTGTTATCATTAAACATATTATAACCAATTTCTCTCCCATTTTCATTCAATGATTCAGTATCAGTACTACTATCAACAGTAATTATATCATCTTGTTTCTTTTCGATGATTTTCGTCTTTATGTTTGCATGTTTCCTACCAACGAAGGACTGATTTGTGTTTCTGACCATCGTTTCATAATGTTCTCCTTTATCGACGTTATCACTAATTATTATAATTGAATTTTCATCTAATATTTCAGAATCAATGTTTTTCCTCTTTCTAATTACACATTTTTCAATATTAGAGGACTGATTTGTATTTCTGTTTATATTTATATTTTCTTTATTTTGTTCTTTATCAATATTATTATTATCTATTGAATTCGTTTCTACAGTTCGACGTTCTGTATCGATGATAATAAATATTGGTTTATGATAACTAAAATAAGTTTCATAAGTACCACAATTCATATTTCTGAAATTTGCAAAAATAACATCTATTTGGGTATTTACGTTTGTTGTTACACAATCAGAAGGTAACTTTGACTCTAAATTATACTGTTTTAGATGATTAATAAGATAGTTATTTTTATTATCCTTATATTTTAATACATCATAATTGAAATCTCCGAATAAAATTTTGTCATAGCCAATAGGAATTTTTCCCATTATTCTCGTTAAAATTTGTTCAAACATTGATTTATTAGATTGTGGCGATTTGTAACCACTTACTAAATAATAATTTTTTAACTTCAGTACAAATAGTTCCACAGATGCTTTTGCATTAGCTTCAGAATCAAACGTAACAAATTCAACTGATGAATTGCAATGTCCATAACAAATTAATCCACGAGATTTATCACTATAATTAGATCTGAATATAATTCGGTAGTTGCTTATCTCCAATGAATCTCCAGTCTTCGACAAAGTTTCACTAAATATCAATAAATCACCTCGAAGAAACCAGGGATCTTCTACTATATGACTTAGTTTTGTTTTCAGAGTACCAACATTCTGATAGATAATTTTAAACCCATTTTCATTTATCAAATTATTATATGATAACTTTAGTTGTCTTGTAGTTCTTAAGCGATACATTTCTGCTGAAGCTGGACTAATAACATCACTCTTATTGGAAGCTGGGATTTTAAACTTTCCCAAAATAAACAAACCTTTCAACTGCGTTACTTGACTGAGTGCGACGTACAACATTTGCAATGATTGTTTCTCTGATTTCGTAAAATCCAAGCATATTTTATCATACGTTTGTCCTTGGCTTTTATGGATTGTTAAAGCTTCAGCAGGTATTACTGGGAATTGACTCTGAATAATTTGACATTTCTCCTCATTCGTCCCATTTATTTGAATTGCATTCTTAGTTATCGGTGTTAAATGACCCTCGATATTTTCCGTTTTCATGTAATTATTATATCGGGTCCTTGCTTTAACTCCGACTCTTGGAAGTTGGAAATCTAACCATAGGATATTTGAAATTTTGCTATTTTCCGCGAACGTAATGAATTTCAAGACTCCGCAGGCTCCATTAACTAATCCATCTTCAATATCAATATTATTGGTAACCATATATTTTATATTAACTTTTAATTCAATTTTGTATGGTAACATATTCATGCCTTTGAATTCATTTTTCTTTAATGATTGTAAGAGTAATTTTTTTGAAGTTTCATCGATACCCTTGGAAAATGAATATTCGGCAGTTGAAATGATTAGTTCACTTTTGCATTGAGAAATTTTGTTAGCATTGTAAGCCCATACGTTCTTTTTAGTTGCGTATAATCTTATTGCAGTATCCGGGATCTCCCCTTCATTTGCAACTTCTCTCGTTTTAATCAATTTTATATCATCATCAGACATTTTTCCAATTGCTAAATTATTCAAAGCATTTATAAATGCCAAATCATCTTTTTGTCTCATAATTTCAGTTAATTCATACAACTCAAAATCACTCCATAATGGATTTACGTCGAGAAAAGCAGCCATACTGTTTCTTTTTGAAACTTGATAAACAGGTTTGTCTAGCACAGGAGGCAATTGATGTAAATCGCCAACAGCTAATACAGAAATACCACCAAATGGTTGATTCACTCCAGTTATTTGCCTCAATCTTGTATCCACATAACCCAAAATAGTGGAACCTACCATTGAAATTTCATCAATAATTAATAATTGACATTTAGATAAATTTTCTCGAATGGTATTAGCTAAATCACTTGACAATTGTGGCAGATGAACCCCAAATTGTTTGGTTGGTAATGCAAATGCAGAGTGTAATGTTACACCATTAATTAAAAAAGCAGCTTTACCAGATGGAGCACATAGTAAAACTATTATGCTATCCAAATTTCCACCTGGTAAATTATCAAAATAATTTGTTAGTACGTGATACAGTGTACTGATAACTGTACTTTTTCCAACACCTGCTGAACCACTCAAAAATATTTTGAATGGTACAAGACCCAATTTATAACAATTGAGTACATGCATTACAAATTCCTTTTGTTTACAATTCAACTTCTTTATCATGCCATAGACATCATTTTCTTTAACCCTCATCGGGCATGTATATCTACTTTTACTACAATTTTTTTTTTGTTTTTTTTAAATGTTCATGACTTTTAACATCCTCACCACCCTGCTTATAAATATCAACGGGATGAGACAACAAATTTCCGTCAACATTATCTTGTTCATTTTCTTTTTTACAGTTGTCATTCTCTACTTGTTCTATGGCTTCGTCTATGGCTTCATCACTAAGTATTGAAAATTTCGCCTGATTCATTTCTATAATTTCTTCATTTTTTTTGTAGATACTCTCATAATCGGCATTTTCTATTTCACGCTCTTCATTTCGCCAGGGTAGAAAAAGCAATATTTTTTCTCTGTAATAATTTGCTGGATCTTGTTTCAATTTATATCGTCGATATCTAATTATAGCAGTTTGTTGTCGAGGTTTATATTTTATATTCTCTGTCTCATTCTCTTCATCCAATTCTGATTGTTTTTTCTTAGATTTCTGATAATTTGATGCATAATCAGCAAGGCAAATATTATCAAATTTCTTTTCTCTTTTACTGTATTTTGTGAAAACATCATCCATATAAATGTCAATCGAATCATCCTTCAAATTTCTCAAAGCTTCTTCAGACTTTAACATCAAAACCCGTTCAGCCATGGGACTAGTGTTTATAAACACTGTTTTACGACTCTGCTTGGATAAAGACAATGACAACACGTGGTATGCTGCCTCTTATGCAGACATCAAATTACTATTCAAAAATACATTAGCGATTCTTTGAAACTTTTCTTTAACGGTTTTATTGTTATTATCACAGTCTGCAGCAGTCTCTCTTAATAATTTAGATAAGCCTCCTTCAATTTTAGTAATGTAATTAGTTACATAGTTAACAACTGCATATTCGTCAAGTATAAATTGAAAATCAATATTTGATTCGAATAATTGTAAAATATATTTGTTATAACTATTAATATTGACTTCACGACTTGATCTTTTCAAAAATACACGCCTTTGTTTTAAAGTACTCCGTATTGCTAAAATATATTCTTCTTCAGTCATATTTAATTTCTTGAGGATATCATCAAAACTCATTTCCATTTTCTTTGAATGCAAAAGAGTCATAAGCTCATCGATAGGTTGATATGATTTTGGAGCTTTTTCGTACTTATTCATTGGCTCTAAAATCATCGTTTTCCTCATTACGGGATAAGGCATATGGAATCTACACTTTTTATCCTTTTTTCCCTTATAACAAGTGTGATTATGTTTATGTATTAAAAATTTAATGTAAGGATTCTTTTCATCATATTCACAAATCAGAAATTGGTCGATAAATTTTATCAACTCATCATCATTAGTCCCATTATATGTAGGAGCATTGTTCAGCCATATTAATATATGTGTATGTGGACTGCCACGTGCTTGAAATTCAACCCTCTCATAACTATCTACAACAATATACTCGCCAAAAATACCTCCTTTTTGACGTAACAACCACATTAATTTATCAACTTTATGATCAAAGTATCGTGCGCACGTCACAGCATCATCTCTTATTAACTCAGTTTTGGTTTTTAAATCCAAATCAAGAGCCTCTCTTAAAGATATTGTGCGACCTTGATTGTACTTCACTAATGTTTGTATAAGCTCGGGCCAATGATGTTCTGCAGCAGATAATGTCAAAAAAAAGGTTGCTTTCCCTAGCTGTCGAATCATTGCCAATAAATCCTTTTTCTTTTGTTGCCAATAAGCTGGCGAAGAGCGAACATATTTTAACATTCTGTATCCGTCGTCGAAGTCAATACATTTATTCATAAAATCCTTATTTAAAACATCTTTAGCAAATAATTTTTTTACTTGTTTACCGGCCCATTTTTGTGTCCGTCTCAAACATATATTTATGCTAGATAAACATGAAATTTCCAAACTCTTTTTCGCCATGAATAAGATTCTAGAAGGAATACATGATCGACGATCATATCTTCTTGCTTCTGATTTAATACGATCCGCATAAGATATATCTTTCTGTAATTTCAATGAGTGTCCTGCATAAATTCTTGGGAAACACAATTCATCCAAATCATCAATTTTATGCCATGGTAACGGATTTTTATTTTGTCCTGTGTTACGTGCCGGATTCCATTGGCCTCAGGACGCGTAACGGATTCGTCCTCCGAAGAAACTCCTTTGGAAATGGTGGTGTTGAGGAGATGGTTTGGTGTTAGAAAAGGAAAGGGAAAGGAAAGTGCGTTTCGTCTTGGGTCCGACTGCAGACTCATCAGTGGGGCTGATGCAGGCGGACCCTACCCCAGACGCTATGGTCAGGTAGTTTAGGAATTCTATATATTGTTATAGGGTGATATTTGAGTGGTTTCGAGAATTAGGAAAGAGGATGAGACATCTATCGGAGTACTTTGGAGTCGTCTGTGGGTTACGGGACGTAACACCTCCCCCCTTCTAGTAGAGAAGCGTTCGTTCTGCGAACCTTCTCGTAGGATGAAGAAGTTCCATATCGTTGTGTCTTTTCGTTCATAGTTTTTCGTATTTTCGTTGCCCGAAGGACCGGCTGATCCGCCGCTTCTCGGAGGCGCTTGTTTTCTGGCCCGAAGGGGGTCAGCTTCTGTCATCCTTCTCGGAGGCGATTTGATTCTTGTTGTGTCGTCGTTGCCCGAAGGACCGGCTGAGCTCGCTGCTTCTCGGAGGCGCTGTTGTCGGCCCGAAGGGGTCAGCTTCTGTCATCCTTCTCGGAGGCTTCCTTGATGTTGTTAATTTTGGCTTCTTCATCCTTCTTCCTTCTTCCAAAGTAGTAGTCCTCGGAGTACCGCTGCCACCAGAAATGTTACGTGCCGGATTCCATTGGCCTCAGGACGCGTAACGGATTCGTCCTCCGAAGAAACTCCTTTGGAAATGGTGGTGTTGAGGAGATGGTTTGGTGTTAGAAAAGGAAAGGGAAAGGAAAGTGCGTTTCGTCTTGGGTCCGACTGCAGACTCATCAGTGGGGCTGATGCAGGCGGACCCTACCCCAGACGCTATGGTCAGGTAGTTTAGGAATTCTATATATTGTTATAGGGTGATATTTGAGTGGTTTCGAGAATTAGGAAAGAGGATGAGACATCTATCGGAGTACTTTGGAGTCGTCTGTGGGTTACGGGACGTAACACCTGGTGCAATAATATTAACAGTGGAAGAATGGCCTTCTACTCCCCCCACATTATTATCAATCAACAAAACTTCATCATTATTACATTGATGTAAGTCAATTGCTTCGGCAAAATCTGCTTTCTCTTTATCAATTATCAATGTTTCATGATAAATTTCATCATCATCAACTATGAAATTAATTTCTTGATCGTTATGACGTTCATAATTGTTCAGGTAATTTTCATCAACTTTAATTGCATATTTAATGTACAATGGTGTCGTCATCAAGTATTTTAATGCCTCACAAATTTTTCCTGGCCTCATTGTTTCAAACATATAATGACTTTTGTGATCAACATGTCTCTTGAGTTTTACCTGGATTGTATGCATTTCATTAAATTTACGGGGCAAAATTTGCAACATATCATTTAATTCTATTTGAATGTTAACTACACTGCCCTTTAAACCTAGTTGTGGATTCAGTGCATACGGTTTTAATGCCCGAATTTGCATAAAATTTAATATTGGAGCGACCATTCTTTCTTCAAGATCGTTCAAATCTTGTAGACACTTGGGGACTTTAATAAATTTAAGTCCATTGCTCGTTGATAATCGATATACTTTATTACGATAAGCATAATTTTTACATGTATTACAAATATATCCTGATGGGAAATTATTTACTTTTGCTAAAAATGAAGGATTATTTGAGTTGCCAATTCGTTTTTCGTTCAATTTTACAACAGAACATCTGAAAAAAAGACCTTCACAGCAGCAGCAAACAAATGAGGGTGTTTCTGCACGAAATTTAATATATTGGAGCTCAAGTTTTGCCTTTGGATCATTCTTATTATATGATAAATTTGTGAAGTAATTATATCTGAATTGTAATACATCGCTTTCTCTGTTTTTTCTTTGTCGTTCGCGATTTCGTTTTCGTTCACGTTTATAATAGTGTACATTTCTTCTTTTATCTCGAATTCTCCAAAAATTCTTTAATGATTCTTCATCTCGATAATTTTTTTGTGTCTTGTTATTTTCATTCTTTTGACGTTTTGTTCCATTTCATTTATTTTATATGATTTATTCATACGTAATTTTTTGTTTCTATCAATATTATTTTTTCTTTCTCTTTTAATATATTTCAAAATTCTCCTCAAAATCTGATTTCGCGCTACATTTTGCACTCTTTCATTCGATATATATTCTTCACTTCTACGCAAAATCACATTTCTTTTCGTATTTTTGGCAATCTCTTCCTTAACATAATCTAATCTTTGTCTGAGCACGCGATTCCTTATAATGTTTTTCTTGCGTTCATTCACAATGTACTGCTTTTGATGTCTCAACATTTTCATTCTGATTGCATTCTTTTTACGCTCATACACTGTATACTCTGTATTTTGTCGTATAATTTGCAGTCGCTTTTGATTTTTGTCACATTCATTCTCCTTGAATTCATTATTACCTCTCAATTGTGCTATGCGTTCACGATTTGTTTCTTTTTCACAATTAACATATATTGGACCATTCCTTAGATTTTGCATGCATTTTTTATTTCGCTCCTTTCGTAATTTCAAATTCTTCGTTTTACTTTCGCTAGGATCATTATTTTTTGTGCGGTAAGCATTTTTTTTCAATTTATTTAAGGCTCGTGTAGAACGACGTTTTGTTTTCATCTTGAAATATTGAATTTAGGACAATTATGTTTTTTGATGTGTCTTTGTAAGACAAATGTGGTGTGTCTTTCTATGAGACAATTTTATTGTGTCTTTTATAAGACAAATGTCGTGTGTCTTACTATGAGACAATTTTATTGTGTCTTTTATAAGACAAATGTCGTGTGTCTTACTATGAGACAATTTTATTGTGTCTTTTATAAGACAAATGTCGTGTGTCTTACTATGAGACAATTTTATTGTGTCTTTTATAAGACAAATGTCGTGTGTTTTTCACATATACCTATTATACATCGTTTTTACTATAGAAACGTAGTATATTGAAGTATATATCAAATATTATATAATATAATATTGTATAACGTATTATACAATATTATAATAAATTTTATTATTTATAGTAAATATAATAATATACTAAAATGTATTATATAATATTTAAAATTAAATATTACGTAATATCACTTAGTATATATTTTTTTATCACTATACGTACCAGATTCAATATTCGTAACCTATTCACTACGGATAGATAGATTATTATATCGCATTTCGATTTAAAATAGACACTCGCTATAGCTAATGTGTACAACCGCCGTATTCAATGTTATTTGGTCAGCTATGTAAGACCTAGCTACAGAGGGAACAATGAAGAATTTTCGCGAACATTTAAATTCTGCTACGGTTATCTGAGCCTATATAGAAAAAAATGTATACATACTCCGTACGATAACTCGACTCTTCCTTATATTCCTCCTGTGGTGAGACTCGGATATCATACCTTTACCACATTTATATTTATTCCCTAAACTAACACATTTCAGGTACGTATATGTTTCCCCCACTTAGTCATATTGTACGGTCGGTTAATATTTGCTGTGCCTTCAGTTAAAATGAGTTCATCAAGCGACATGGATGTAAGTATTATTACTTTTATTTCCTTTTATTTTAACATGTAAACGTGCAATCATTTCCAGTTTGACTTTATTCTTTATACTTATGCCTTTCTTACAGACCGAAAAAATAGACAATATAATGGAGGAGGACGCTGACAGTAAGTAACAAAAATATGACATATTTTTTCCATTATTAAGGGGAGCTTATCGTGTAAATGGTTTCAAAAAAGCGCCATGTGTTGGAATTTGTTTAGAAAAAAGTATTCACTCTAATTTCATAAAAGCATATGCGTTTTTTTTATAGACAAGCAAAGATGTAAACGCACTGTTTTTATTTTATCTGAAAATAATCCATATGTATAGAGATCTAACCATATTACGAAGGGTCGTCGGTGTCATATTGGCGGGACGTCCAGTTCTTAGTATAGTTGTCTGAAAGTAAAAGACTAAAAAGATTATTGCTTTTTATAACAATACGTAACGACTGTAGCTGTAAATTGATCAATATTTTAACATTATATCGTTCTTTTCGAATAATTAACAATTGTAAGTCAAGTTTTTTTCAAACGTTCACCATTTCACCAAATACTCTTTTGTATTAACTATATTGCTACAGTCGCTGTGTATTGCTATAAAAAACACAAATCTTTTCAGTATTTTTGTTTCTGGCAACTATAACAGGAAATAGACGTCCCGCCATTTGACGGCTTCGACGCTTACAACGCTTCGTAGTATGGCTAAATCAAGAGACGCGGTAGCGTCTCGAGCCAAGTATATGCATCGAGAATATCACGCCACCCAGTATAATTTCTGAATATTTTGACGCTACTAGTTCTTATACAGCTAGCAACTCGACTCCAAAAAAAAACTTTTTATTGAGAAACATTTTCAGCAACTTTAAGCATTGAATTCATAGATTAAGATACGCTGATTTGACTGGTTATAATGAGAAGCTGGTTTGTTAAACATTTTAGAAGATATTAATGATAATATGCTAGACCACGCCCCAAATACACGATTTAATGGTGAAAAGACTGCTTATTACATTCACACCTTTCGGCAGGCATACGAACTACTCGTCGTAAAAACGCTGTCACTCAACCTGCAGCTCGACGAGCTTTTATGTGTGGCACGCGACACGATCATTAATCTAAGTTTTTGAAGTCTTAGCACAGTTTCGATACAACATCGAACGAAGTAATGATGTTATAAAAGTGTTAATAATAAAGTGTACTGTCATATGGCCCGTGTAACGTAGCCAATATGTGTATAAGGCCCACGGCGGAAAAAGATTGGGTACCACTGTCTTTTCGTGAGGACGAATAGACTGCCGCCAAGCGGAAGCTAAACGAGTTATTACTTCGAAAGTGTCATTCTCTACGAAAAAACGTGTTATTGTGAGGATAAATAATATTTGTTTGAAACAAAGTCTATCAAACATTTTTGTGCGTAAATATACACGTTACGGTGTTTTTAATGGTCTTCATTTGTACCAATTTATTAACATTTTGAAGAAACGCGTTATGGATGCAGTGTTCATAGTGTCAATCCGAAGAAAGTTATTTTCAGGGTTAAGTTGTTTAATTTCAAATTTGGTAAGTAAAGCCAGTTTTATATTCAGCATGGTAAAATTTTGGTCCTTTTATAATAAGTATATATTATTTTGAAGATGTGACATATTTTATAAATTCACATAAATTATATTTTGAAAATTGTAATTCTAGGTGATCGAAAGTTTGGTTAACATTATAACCAACGTAAAGTCAAGTGATCATTCAAGTCATCTTAATACAGGAAACTACATCTTAATCGGATAATTCGAACTCTTGGTGTCGTCATAGCTATGACAGGAATGTAAGCAGAATTATCTGTTTTAAACTACGATTGCATGACCAGACCAGCATGTTAGAGTTTTGGTGCTTTCTTGATGAGTATATTTTATTTTAATGATGTGAGATACTTAATAAACTCTGATAAATTATTTGTAGATTGATATGGAATAAATAATATATAGAAATTATCAATCAAAGAGTAACGGTTAAAAAATTTCCAGGTGGAATGTCTGCGGAAGGATCCTAAGAAGTCCAAACATTATGCGATTACTACGGTAGAGATGCTGTAGCATGAAGATTAGCACTTGCAAAAGTTGGACGCATTGTATTTGGTGTTTTTATTTTTTTTTTAGATTTAAAGGTTCTTTTTACATCATCTAATAAGGATGCTATAATTGGTCTTGCAACTAAAGAAATCACAGCGTGTTCAGGAAAACTTCTAAAACCAACTTCTAATCAAGTACGTTAATCCAATTATATATTTTGTGTATTTTTATACATATCTAAACTTATTAATCCAATTTATATATTTTAGATTTAAAGGATCTTTTAACATCATCTAATAAGGATGCTATAATTGGTCTTGCAACTAAAGAAATCACAGCGTGTTCAGGAAAACTTCTAAAATCAACTTCTAATCAAGTACGTTAATCCAATTATATATTTTGTGTATTTCTATATATATCTAAATTTATTAATCCAATTTATATATTTTAGATTTAAAGGTTCTTTTAACATCATTTAATAAGGATGCTATAATTGGTCTTGTGACTAAAGAAGTCACAGCGTGTTCAGGAAAACTTCTAATCAAGTACATTAATCCAATATAATAGTTTGTGTATTTCTATATATATCTAAAGTTATTCATCCAATTTATATATTTTAGATTTAAAGGTTCTTTTAACATCATTTAATAAGGATGCTATAATTAGTCTTGCAACTAAAGAAGTCACAGCGTGTTCAGGAAAACTTCTAAAATCAACTTCTAATCAAGTACGTTAATCCAATTATATAGTTTGTGTATTTTTATATATATCTAAACTTATTAATACAATTTATATATTTACTGTTCTAGGCAGGTGTACTTATTTGAGAAAAAGAAATTGTATTCGTCAGTTATTCGGCAGCAGTTACAATATGGTTTGTACAAGATAAATTTACATATTTGACTTGCATTTCAAAGACATTAATTATAGAAATAGTTGAAGAATCAGTAGATAGATTAAAATTAAAATTTATTTTTCATTTCAGATGACGGATTGTATAGAATATTTCTACGGTTCAAAAAGTTATTCATTCAAAGAGTAAGAAAGAATGTCAAGACTACATTCAGAAATCTTCTATCTTTTTAAAAGTTCTTTAGGTACACATAGAAATTCAAAACGATAATACATATATATAGAACGTATTCTTCACATGCGTGAGAGTAGCCAGGTAACAAATCTGTTTTAATATTGTCCTATGTGTTTTAAATCTTTATATAATTTCAATTATAATCCATAAATTCTGTAATTGTTATGATAGTCTAGGTTTGTTATGGTATTTCTTATATTTGCAATTGAAGAGCATATATATATATATATATATATATCTACATTTATTAATGAAATGTTTATATTTACTATTCTAGGCAGGAGGAATTAGATATGAGGTAAAGAAATTATATTAAATAAATTTGTATGAGGTAGCAACGACATTAAGTATGGAAAAAGTTGAAGAATCAGAGAAAGTAAGTAAGAAAAAAATCAGAGAATAAAAGAAAAGTAGATAGAATTAAAATTAGAATTTATTTCTCATTTCAGATGATGGTAAATACTACGGTGGAGATGCAACAGCATGGGGATGAACACTTGGACAAGGAAAATCTGAAGGCATCAAAATATTTCAAATGTAAAATAGAATTTTTTCGTAATCCTAAGTTTACAGTGATGTTCTTTTTGTTTCATATAAAAATATAATTAAAATATACACGAAACTGTACGAGAATATTTGTAAACTATTAATTAATAAAGAATACACGCTCATATGTTCATTGTCATTTATTATAATAAACCTTACCATATTCTATAGTATTTTCAATATCTTTGCTATTCAATATCTCGCATCCATTTAAAATACTTTAACCATTAATATATCTATATATAATGCTACATATAGTTTTTTGTTTTAATTACACTTTAAATATAATATTAAAATAACTTACCGTATTTGTTTCGTATTTTCCTTGCTACGAAAAGTACAGTTTACGCGCGCGATAATAAATCTCGAGACAGCCCAGGGGTAAGAGGGGTAATTCGCTAGGACCAATCACCGTTCTTTGGCCGGCGAAACGCTTAGCGTGTGTGATCGTTTCGACCAATAGTGTGCTAGAGTCGAAAATGCGTGTGAATTCTGACCAATCGAAGTAAAAGTATACGCTTGAAGTAAATATAGTTTAGAAATTATAACTAATTTAGCGGGTACATTCCACTGATAATTTTATTGGAACATGTTCCCATCTTCTGTCTTTTGGGCACGTATAAAACAAAATGTAATCTAAATATACTAATAGGGCAAGTTAAAAATTTGACTAGGTAAACATCCTATTGTGTTCCGATATTTCATGTGACAAATTCATTAATATTGCATTCTGTCTATCGAAAGCTTTAATTTGGCGGTTCACGATCCCCGTTTTACCTAGACGAAATTGTCGCGATCTTCTAGCAGTTACCACTGGCACTGTTGTCGTACATATACAGCGTAGACGTTATATTTGAAAGGGTCTTGTTGGATTGAATTTTTTTTATGTTCCAAACAAAAATTTATGAGATCCACAAAAAACAGCTTCGCTGTAAAAAACCTTCGCCAAGTATATGCACGAGTTTTGTAGGGTAGATTAGGATATAGGGTAGAAGAGGATATGTATCCATACAAAAACATTTCAGATCACTTAATGTTGCCAAGTATCTGTCGATAGAATATTATTTATTTATTTATAACAGACTTTCTTTTATAGAAAGTTATTATAAAAGTTAAGAAAATCCGTACGAAAAATACTTGGCGCAAGAAATCCCGGTATACACGGTATGACGCGCGTTCCCGGTTTGAACGTGCATCCTCTACGAGGGATTTCTTGCGCCAAGTATTTTTCGTACGGATTTTCTTAACTTTTATAATAACTTTCTATAAAAGAAAGTCTGTTATAAATAAATAAATAATATTCTATCGACAGATACTTGGCAACATTAAGTGATCTGAAATGTTTTTGTATGGATACATATCCTCTTCTACCCTATATCCTAATCTACCCTACAAAACTCGTGCATATACTTGGCGAAGGTTTTTTACAGCGAAGCTGTTTTTTGTGGATCTCGTTATACACACATTATACCGAAATAAAAAAAAAATTGTGTTTACTTCTTTACGTGTCCATAAAACTAACGCATGTGCTTTTGTAGAGTTAGAGTGAATACTTTACTCTAACAAAATTCTCAAACGTGTCGATTTTTCGATCCATTTACACGATAAGCTCCCCTTAATGTACTCCTTTTTTTTTTAATATATTTCTTCATTCATTTAGACAATACATTTGAAACGCGCATAAAGCGACTCGAACTGCTGCTGCGCCAACGCGACCATCAGTTGACGGAGGCGTTGGCGCAGCTGCAGTTACATGCGCCGCCACTGCCGCAGCAGTTGCCACCGCCGGAGCAGCCGCCACCGCCGCAGCAGCCGCCACCGCCGCCACTGCCGCAGCAGCAGGAATTTTACAACGTTGGTAAGATTTTCATTGTTATGTCCGCCAATTACCTGAGGAATATTTAGAATCTCAATTTAATAAAGTAAAAGTCTGCACGACAGACGGGTAAAAACCTCAGGTCATTGACTGTCATAAATCTCGTAAAGAGTACGAGACATAGGCGTTGGAATTTTCCGTGTGGCGTCGAATAATGCATCGACGTCCCACGGAAGAAGAAGAAATAAACCATGCGCCTACCCGTAAAATCGGACACCACCGAAGTATAGTTTTTCTAATATATACAAACTCTCGAACGCACATCGCCTAAGTCACGTACGCAACCTTCGAACAAAGGCGCCATACAAGGCACGCGGTACAGTCCGTTATAGAAAATTAAGAGAATGCATTTCGTAAATAATAATGTTGGTACTTTTCTTCCTTATAGATGGTTAAATAATGTTTAAACTAATGAATATTATCATGTTGATTATTGAAGTAATATAAAATTCCACATAATAAAATATATCATTAAATAAGGAAGGAATAAACAACTCGGATAAATAAATAACGTTAATAATAAGATTAAATCTAAGGTGAAGGTATAGATGCATGAAGAAGTAAAATGTAGTATGCATGTAATAGAAAACTGAGAGTGAGTAGTAGGCAACTATTATTATTCAACACTTTAAATAATAATTAAACAATAAGAATAAAAGCATGAGAGTGTATGTGTGATTTAGTGTAATATGAGTGAGAAAATGTAATGTTGCATGAACGCATGTAAATGTTAATTAATTAATTAAGCAAGTTAATTGCTAAGAAAATTAATAAGTAAGACGCGATCAAAGAGACAAGGGAGGGGACTTGGGAGCACGCTTACGCCTACGCTGGGCTGCGAATGCACCAACTCCCACTCCTGCCTAGATCATAAGGAAAACCTAGTCCCCACTATGCACCCCCGAAGTTCAAAGACCTATGGCCAATGAAGGGCCTAAATTCGGAAATTAGGAGGGGTTTTAGTGGATGGCTAGTTTTTAAAAGCGATGGCCGAGCGCGGCTCGCCACCATTCGTATTCAAGAAGTTCTCTTAAACATTTTAATTTCGTTCAAACTAAGTTCATTTCGTTTTTCTTTAAAATCACATTAAGAGCCTAACTAGTCGAAGACTTGACCAGATCTTCCTTAAACGAATCACTTAAGAAATTGTAAGTTGGTTTTTCACTATTTACTAATTAAATTCATGTGTAAATTGTTGTTGTTCATCATAAACTTTTTGTTTTCCTTTTTCTCCTCTAACCTTTTCTTTGAATAATAATAAGGAGCGCGCATTCATCTGCGTTCTCTTTTTCCTATACCTAATTAAGTATATACATTCCCTTGACCTCCCCCAATAATAATTGTAATCAGTTTCATTGAGTTTTTGATGCGCGCATTCATCTGCGTTCATCCCATTGAGCGCGCAGTAAGTTTGCGTTCTCTCTGGAATTTAGATTTGTCTCTCTCTTTCTGCGATATTTTATTCCTTCACGAGCGCGCTGTCAATCTGTCGTTCTTGTGAGGATAAATTAACTAACAGAAAGAAAGGGTGTAATTTGAGGTTTATCTGTAGATGGGAAGGTCAAGGCGATCTGGGAAAAGGGTCTCATTTAAGTGAAATTACTATTTCAAAAACCGTGGCCTGTACAAAATATTCTCCCTATTTAACTTCTCTCTTTTTCCCTCTCACGACACTCTTTTCCTCATCCCAGGGTTGCGTCGCGTAGACGCTACAACCCCAAAAGAGGTAAAATATCTTTGTCTTTCCTTTCTTTACCATTTTATTCATTTATTAATATAATTATTGTTATTGTTCCCCGGGACGTAACATCATACATCAAGTTTAGGTAGTTTCTCTAAATCCTTTCGGTAAAAAAAGTGTATAGTTTTCCATATAAATGAAGTAAGATTAATAGTTTTAATAGCAAATAGGAATAGTAGGTTACAATAAAAGTTAGCCACCTGTTTCTTAGAATTGTAAAACTTGTACGAGATATGCCGTATAATCGTTAAAAATTTTGATTTATTTAGTCTGCAATATATTTTTCTTTATGCCATTTAAGTCCGGATTGAGGTGGTGTTTTCACGATTTTTAGACAATCATATGAAAACTATTGTCAATACTTTCTTCACTATTTATGGAAAACATTCCAAATATATCCGCTTCCCGTTTCGTTACAGTAAGAATAGTATTTCTTCACAGTATAAAGGCTTCATGTTCTTCGCTAGTTATAGAAAATTATACTTTTTTTCTAAATCCGAAACAAAATTATAGAGAAACAGGTCGTATGTATATAAAAGGCGTATGTATGTATTATTGCAGAATATGCATAATATTATATTATTGTATATGCATGTATCAACGTTGCGATGAAGTAATAATATATATTCTTTTTTTGCAGGATATTCTCGCGGACGGGGCCACGCGCGCCAAAGAGGGGCGGGCAGATCACGGGCCGCGTGGTACGCAGCCCGTGGTCGCCGCCGCGAATATATAAATAGAAACAAAAAAAAAAACATCATAAAAAAAAATTATTATTATTTCAATTAATGGAGTAATTAATATAAATAAAAAATCATTTACTTAAAATACTATTACTACTATTTCTATTACTTCTTAGAAAAAAAATTTTTAACAAAAAAAAACCGACTTCGAAAATAGTAAAGATGCAAAATGAGAAACGTAATAAAAATAATTTGGAATTATGTGAATTTTGAAACAATATGTTAATAAATAACCGATAGAAGTAAAAAATAGCAAAAGCAAATTTCCGTTCTTGAAGTGTAATTTACAGTTAAACGATCAATATTAGAGGAAAGTAGGGTACTGTGGACCACTGCAGATAATATGGACCACTGTAATATTTTAATAACTAATAACACTATCTCTTTGGAAATACTGCGCACTAGAAGTAAACCATGACAACATAAAACAGACATTTGTCACGCGGTTTTCATGGTGATTGTGCGGATGATAGAGTAATTAGTGAAATTGATTTTAGCAAAAGTTTTTCAGTAAGTGTACAATTTCGTTATATCTGACTTATTATTCATTAAATTTTTTTCATTTAATTCATTCAATTAAATTTTGTTTGTAATCGCGTATAACTATTACTATACATACCTACTTTATGTATTTCCATTGATTTTCTAATTCTTTTATTTTTTATATGACTTATTTGAAAAGTCAGTTATTCATAGATATGCTAGCAATTTGGACCATTCAAAATTATATGTATTTTCTATGTTTGACTACAAGAACTTTTTGATGCATTTAAGAAGAGAAAAAAGTGTAACGCACGATTGTTTCCGAAGCTATTTGAAATATCGATGCCCTTTTTGTATGTCTTTTTTCTATAACGAAATCTGTGTGAATGAAATGAAACGAAATGAACGAATGAAAATGTATGTGTGTGTATAATTTTTGTACAAATTAATGTTTTTTGTTCGAAAAAATGGTTTGTTTTGCAATTACAATCTTTTCAATCAACATCTAAAGTATAGTTATCAATTAAAAAAAGTGGTCCAAATTATCTGCACCTTATCGAAATCAAATTTTATACTTATATTTTATTATTTATTTATTTTGCATCTTTACTATTTTCGAAGTCGGTTTTTTTTTTTTCTTTTAAATGTGATAACCATTGGTCATTATATTTCAAATAGCGAGTGAGTCACAACGCAATCTTCACGGGAAGATAAGAATTTGCGCGCAGGCGATGCGAATGAACAAATGACCACTTATGGAATCGGGAAGTTCTTAATGTGATACCTATAGGTATCAAATGTGAAAAAAAAGCAACACCAAACAATGTCCACTACTAACCACGGGCACCCCACTCGCGAGCGAACGTAGCGAGCGAGAAAAAACAACCCCACTGGTTTTTTATTTTTTTTTATTTTTTTTTTAATTATTTAAAAAAATTTTTTTTTATTATTTAATTTTTTTTTATTTATTTATTTATTTTATTTATTTATTAATACCGGTAAATCTTATATTTATTATAATTATATCATATATTAATAACGTTTAGCGAAGCGCTCCCAAAATTCTATCCTTTCATAAAGATTACCCTTTTGAATTGTTTTTTTTTAAAAAACTAAAAAACTACTCGGCCAAATGAGACCAAAATCTAATCAGCACCAAATTACCTCAATACCAATCCATGAAGTCATACATCACCAAGATCACGTCATTAGTGTGGGCGTTTTCGTTGACGAAAAATTTGACCACATACATACACACACACACACACACACACACACACACATACAGACTATAAGCCGAAAATGTTGAGATGACCTTGAAATGTCAACATCTATCAAAAAATCGATTTTCGATTTTCGGGGTCATTACAATAACTTCCCGGTAATCGGGAAGTTAAAAATGGAGTTAGGTTGCTTACAAAATAAACGGCTCATTCGCGATATTTGTTTTCTCCATTCAGGGACATGGTTAACAGGAGGATTACTGTATTTGATGTTTGGATTGCTAGGAAAAGGCATTGTTGCGATTAAAGTTTCATTTTTTGTTAATGGTGGCGTACAACTTTATTCTTATTTGAAATTTTTTTTTACCCAGGCTATCTATAATTATTAGTTATACAGGGTGTCCCACGCAAGCTACAACCGCGAATATACACGTGTCCACATGGATAATTGGAAGCGAAAAGTGAAATAAAAAGTAATAAAAATTGTCCTCGTTAACGAGTTATTAAATAAAATAGATCAGCGAATCAGGAAGCACGGAAGCGGTAGGCGGTGAGCTGCGGCCATGCTAGTCTGAAGATAAGAAGCGATAAATTTCGACGGGCGGAGCGTTATGACACGCATACAGGCGTGAAAAGGTAGTGGTCAGGAGGAGATTTCCAGGAAAAAGTGTCGACTTTCGCTCTTCCTCTCTCACTCTTTCTCTCTCTACCTTTCTTTCACGACGCTACCTTACGCACAACAAAAATCTAATCTAATCTCTCTCTCTCGCTCCCTCCTACCCTAACACGGCGCTACCTCACGCTGCCTGCACGCGCTGACTCTCTCTCTCTCTCTCTCGCCCTTTCTTTCGTTGACTTTCTCTCTCTCTCTCTTTCTCTCAATCTTTCGTCCACGACGCTTCCTTACGCTATCGCTTCTTGTCTTCAGACTAGCATGGCCGCAGCTCACCGCCTACCGCTTCCGTGCTTCCTGATTCGCTGATCTATTTTATTTAATAACTCGTTAACGAGGACAATTTTTATTACTTTTTATTTCACTTTTCGCTTCCAATTATCCATGTGGACACGTGTATATTCGCGGTTGTAGCTTGCGTGGGACACCCTGTATATTGGATCGCACCTGATTGGTCCCGACCGCCACTTCCTCCACGGGCTCCGCCTCCGCGGCGCCATCCGCGGCCTTCGCGGCCTCCACGGCCTCCACCGTATTCTAATTGTTCGCCGCTTCAGCGAGCAACTCGGCTGTCTCGGTGTCGCTCCTCTTGGCGGTCCATCGCCGCACGTGGCCGCGACTGACCCGCGGTCGGCGCATTGCCGCCGCGGCGGCGACGGCCCCGTCGCGGCAGCCTTATGCCGTCTTCCTCCATAAGCGCGAGTAGTTTTTCATATTGCTGTGAAATAAAAACGAATGAATATCAGTAGTGACATTTTTGCTTTATATTTTATTTCGAACGGTTCAATTATTATTTTTTTAACACTTACCGCCCTCGTTTGGAAACGCACGTGTCGGTGGACTTCGCGCCTAATTAGGTTTTGCGTATCGGCGTCCAATTCGGCGACGATCTCCGAACTCATCGATGCCGTCGACGTTGTCGACGACGTCGACGGCACTGCCTCCACGTCCCTTGATGCCGTTTGTCCCGTCGATGAGGACGGCTTTGGCGGATTTTGCTTATCGTCGTCCATCGTATTGGCAAGATCTTGCAATGCTCGCTGCATGGCTGGAAAGAGAAACAAAATATAGTTAGTTAAAACTTTAAACTAAAAAGTAATGGCAACAGAACTAGATTCGCGTTGAAAGTGGTTCAGCAATTCTACGTTTTTAAAGGAGGATGCTGTCGATGTTGATTGCTTAAACTCACACACACACTACTGAAGAATTCTTTGTTAGTAGTTTACTTACACCGACACTCGTACATAGATGGGCTTATGATTTTTCTCGCTTCCTTCACTGTCGGGAGATTTATGCCGGCCGCATCGGTCGGCGGCTATTTCGTAAACTCGGAGGACCAAAGAATTGCGAATAGTGGGGTGAGGCGCGTCATTGGTCGATTCGAATTAAACAAGGACTGACGACGAAACCTCGGGGAGGGGTGGTGGTTATGGAGTCACAAACACAACCGCATCTCCCACATAACTGTTAATGTCGTCCGCGCTCTCCTTCGCTTGTCGACGTTTCCTTATTACTCGTTATTTTTAATTTCTTATTCAACTCCTCCTGTTGCACAAAATGTTGAAGTATTCACTTCGAATTGTCCATTATTTTGTTTTCTCCCGAAAATACCAATTTGGGGAAAATGCAACCGACACCCAGTGAATTACCGATCTTTATCTTTTTTATGTTAAGAAACTATCGATCCCCGGTTTTATCACGAAAAATTTTTGAACGAAGATCGTTGTGGTCGAGGTACAGCACGGTCAATTACACAGACACATGGAACCGTCCTTAGTCGATTTTGAGAATACAATAAAGTGATTGGAGACTGGCGATTCGAGGGTAATCGTATCCCAACACTACGCGTCGACGACACAAACGAATATTTTTATGTCACTGTCTAGTTAGTAAAATAAAATTACTTGTCTTTACAAAGAAATCGTCACTCGGCAGTGGATTGTGACATAATCGTTAACTTGGTGCGAGCACCCTTGAAAATACGCATGTGAAATAATTTTCTACCGCGCTTTTCTTCCGCTTTCTTGCGATCAATTGCGAATTCTGCCTTTGAATTAAGGTGAAACCGTTAATTGGGAACCTTTTGGACCGAGTCAGTTAATTCTTTAACGTTTAAAAGACAAAACGAATTATTGGCGTGAACGTATGTGGCGTGGAAACGACTGAAATGACGACGCGTTAAGGGTCGACTTTTCGGTAATCTAAAAAAAACATTAACAATTTCGCGGGTGTCTAAAGAACCTGCAGTTATCATCGAAAGCCAATAACGCGTAAAGGTTTTCGAAGACTATTGTGCGATATATTTAAATATCTGATTTAAATCTAACGACGATTTTTTTGCCTCCTCTTCGTGTATACTTATTTGACTCTCGGTAGCCACGCTGCCGCGGCCGGGCTAACCTTCACGGCAGGCGTTCGCATGATTACCTGCGGTTACCCCTCCCCTTGCCACCCCTTAAATCGAGCTGCTTAACGTGCCAACGAACAAAGGTCCGTCGTCATCCTATATTTAAAAGGTGTGGCAAACGAGATTTTTTCGTGAAAAGATTCATACCGGGGTGAAACCGGTGGCAGTCAACGCGGAATGACCCGTTGATATATTCTGCCATATTTTGGACGAAAAATTGTCATTAGATACCGAGTTAGAAAGTCAAAACGGCAGAAATTCTTTTTTTTCCGTTTTCCGCATTTGAAATGGAAACTTAGGAAGCGATCGTGATACTCTTGAAATACGAAACATGACGAATGAAAATGCGAACAAAATAAGTGCTGGAACGACTCGATCGGTTCGTTAAGAACGGAAAGATCACGGAAAACCGGAAAAATAAGAATCTTTTTTAAACATTCGTAACTTCGGCATTTTTAAATATGTGGCGTTGGCTCTTTGCGAGATAGTAGATATTGTGAAGTACTTCATGTTTGCATAATTGAGACCTTATCGGATTAATAGTTTTTGAATAATTGGAAATCTAAATTTTGTATGCGCTATCTTTCGGCAGGCGTCTTTAATCGGGCGATCGGTTGATTTTTATTTTCTTCATGGATTTTTGTGTCTCAGGTTGTGTACTTTCAGACCTCAATCGGACGTTTTCGTAAAAATGATGCGAAATAGGTGAAATCTACCTGCAAGCATGACTTAAAACGGCCGAGCGCGTGGAAGACGGTGCGGGGTTGGGGGAGCAACTGTCGGGAGGAAAGCGTGCGACTCGCTTCTATTACTATATACAGGGTGTCCCGTTTCAACACTCAAAGCGGACAACGGCAGATAGACTGGACCAATCTAAACAGAAATATCGAAAAATATTTAGGTAAATTCGGTCTAGTTAACGAGTTATTAATTAACAACGATCGGCCATTCACGGAGAGCCAGAAGCTATCGACGGCTTGGGACGTCCCCTTCAATCTCGGTAGTATGTAACGGAGGAAGCAATGGGAGGAGTAATCAACAACAAATAGTAACGCGCAGCGGCACGTAATGCCGTCTATCACTGTTTACTGTGAGTACCTCTCTTTCTTTTTCTTACCCAATAGCATCATATCATTTATTTCACGCGTGCGAGGGAGAAGTAGTGTAAGAAAGAGAGAAAGAGAGTCAGCGCGAGCCTCCTGCGTACGGAGGTGTCGCACGGCGAGAAAGAAAGAGAGAGAAAGAGCTACTCACTGTAAACAGTGACGGGCGGATCGACGCGCGCTACAGCTCTTTCTCTCTCTTTCTTTCTCTTTCTTTCTCGCCGTGCGACACCTCCGTACGCAAGAGGCTCGCGCACTGACCTTCGCTCTCTCTTTCTCTATTTCTTTCTCCCCGACTCTTTTTCTACGACACTACCTTACGCTGAATGCTCGCGCTGACTCTCTTTCTCTCTTTCTTACACTACTTCTCCCTCGCACGCGTGAAATAAATGATATGATGCTATTGGGTAAGAAAAAGAAAGAGAGGTACTCACAGTAAACAGTGATAGACGGCATTACGTGCCGCTGCGCGTTACTATTTGTTGTTGATTACTCCTTCCATTGCTTCCTCCGTTACATACTACCGAGATTGAAGGGGACGTCCCAAGCCGTCGATAGCTTCTGGCTCTCCGTGAATGGCCGATCGTTGTTAATTAATAATTCGTTAACTAGACCGAATTTACCTAAATATTTTTCGATATTTCTGTTTAGATTGGTCCAGTCTATCTGCCGTTTTCCGTTTTGAGTGTTGAAACGGGACACCCTGTATACGCCTCGGCGAGTTCGCCGCTGTACCCCCACTGCTCGTCGTCTTCCACGCGCCAGGCCGTTGTGAGTCGCGTTCGCTGCGATATTTCGCCTATTTTACATCATTTTCACTCCCAAGTGAGATTTAAGTCCTATACAACACTACTTGGGGTTTTAAAAGAGGTTACGACTGAAGTATAGCTGCGGGTGTTCAGAGGATAAGTCCTTAATCCTTTATTTTTTAGGATTATAGGATTTATTTTCCTTTTATAGGATTATATTTACTTCTATATAAGTCATAAGCCCTACGGATAGCAATATTTCATACACATAATGATTAAACCTTAATTTGAAAATCTTTCAGAATGCGAGAGCTCAGACAGAGACACTAGTCTAAGTACTATCTATGTAAATTGTAAACAATTTTAATACTCTGTTTGTTAGTTTATTGATCCGTGTTGTTTGTATAAAATTGACCGACAACTTTTTGCCTGCTTCACCTAAAACCACAATCCCTGTACTACCTAGCGCGAAACTAAAAATGAAAAAAAAACAATTGGAAGAAGAAAATAACTTATTTCAAACAAGCTTTTTTTGTGTACTAAGAAGACAATAATAACATGTCCATAATATTAATTTTGCTCAATCGTTTGTTTTGAAACGTTTTCGCGAGCGAGAAGGCATTTATATTGTTCGACAGAGATTAGAAATTATGTAATTATGTATCTTTATGCTCTACAACGCGACAAGCTTTTCGGGAAAATAATCTAACAAAAGATATTTTATGTATTGTGACGTTAATCCTTTCTTTAGCTTCGCTTAACCCGTTACCTCCTCGGCGAGTTCTTTCCTTGTCAGGCCTGGCAGTAGGGAATATGGATTAAATTCGGCGATAGCTTACTCTCGGAATCCCTTTTACTTCCTTTATTTTATTTCCGTATTTGTCGAGCCGAATTGACGCGAGTTCAATGCTCTCGTACAGCTGATCGATCGTTTTGTTGATCTCTCGTGTACTTGATCGCTCGCCTCGCCTCGCTCGATCGCTTGTCATGCGCACACACACACGCTATGACTCACACACGCGCTCACACATACACTAAACCCACGTCTTGGCCTACTGGGATTTCGATTATACGCAAGAAATACAAACACTTCTTAAGTGGGACGTTGTAACCGATGCTTTTCTTTCCGTACTTCTTCGATTTGCCCGCTACCTCGCTTTCTGTATCTCTTTTCCTTTTTCTTACCGATGGAGATTTCCGTTTGTCGATGGAACCGTCGCGAAAAACTCATGTGCTCTTTCTCTCTCTTATTAACAAACCCTCACTTTTAACGACAAAAGTTTTAAAGAAACGCTTTCAAGGCTTCACCCAGAAGTTTTAGCTCCCGCCGTTTAATTTCGTTTTTTCACGATTACTCCGCTCCCCGCCATGATACGAAGATTATCGTACCATACTTTTGTGGCTTTTTTAATGCTCGGTAGTTAAGATTGTACTAATTTTAAACGCATCGTTGAACGTTGTGAAGATATCGAACGCGAAAGTAAAGCGTTGACCGATTCTGATATTCCAAACGTAGCTTCCTTCGATTCTCGCGATCTATTGTTCGGAATTTATCTATTTTCGCGGTTTCGGTGTTTCGAAGTCCCCGGTTTCGGGTATATTACTTTTATTATCCTATTCTTTTCTTATATTTTAGGTTGTCTTATACTGACACGTTACAGTATATGTCATTCTTGTCTTTGTGGTACCCACAGTAATAGCTCGTTACTAAAAATATTTTTTTTGCTTATAATTTTCCCACCGTTAATAAGGATTATATCGATTCGTTCCAGCGGTCATTTCGGTCGCACTTCCATTCTATACGTCTAGTCTTGTGGGATCATTAAGATTGCTCCATTTGTTAACAATTTAGGAGTGGAAAAGTTAAAAAAAATTAATAGTTGCGAAATTTTGTTTCAAACGCAGTGATAATTGCATCTTTTTCGTCAGAAACTTGAAATTATATGTCGACGGTTAGTTCCGCGTTTAATGGGAACCGTTTAGTTAACGTTATGTTTTTGGCGTGAAATGCTTCAACCAAGGCTTTATCGATTGTCCCGATGATTACGGTAACTTGCCGCGCGTCTGACTCCCGCAATATTGAAGGCATTAAAAAGAAACCTGTACGAAAGATAAGTTGTGCTACAACAAGTATGATTTAAACCTAGGCGTAAACGGGCCTTATCACACAAATCATAATTTTCTATTAGCAAAGTACAAAAAAAGTAAGTTGGGCGATGTTCGCGAATATAATTTCTTTGAATAATCGACCTCTCGTTGAGATACCCTAAACCGGCAAGCCAAATAATATTTTATACGTTAATAAAATCGTTAAAAAAATAAACTAATTTGGTGATCAATTCCCCTTATTTTGTGAAACATTCTTAAATTAAAACGTGATTATTAGTTGGCACTTACCTTAATTTTTTTTTTTTTTTTTTTTTTTGGGCAAGAGGGGAAACCTTACATAGGCACCCGGTTGGCAAAAACTTTTGCGCACCGGGTAGTGTGAGATTCTTACTCACTAAAACCCCTCTTGGCAGGCACTGGCTGTTCGCCAGCGTGCATGCAAGCTCGCTCCGGTGGGCCACCATCTTTAGACATTTCACCACCGAAGCAGAGCCTCCGCGAAAAACTTTGAAACACACTTATCTCGATCATAAACGCCAACTTCAAAGGTTGTACGTTTCACGTCATTGAAGTCTTCGCGACATAAAACTCTCAAAAGGAGCTGTGATTATCAAACTTCTTTTTCAGTTTGATAATATTAATCATACAACTCTCTAAAGGAGCTGTGATTATCAAACTTCTTTTTCCAGTTTGATAATTGTTAACGTACAACTCTCAGGAGAAGCTGTGAATATCAAACATATACCTCGCTCGATTCGTTTAGTTTTTACGCAATTCGGCAATTTTTTTGGCGCTTTTGGCTGCTGATTCCATTTCTTGGCGCTTCCTATTAAATTTCGTACATTCTTGACGAAATAATATCGTTGTTACTTTCTTTAGAATCTCTTTTGCGACAATTTTTCTGTGAGTATCACAAGGTATGTCACTTTCATCGAGGGCCGAGGTTATCAGTAGCTCCGCATACGTGGATACATCAGCAAGATGTAAGCGGCTCATGATTTGTGTTTCGAAAATCTTTAGAGCGTCCTTTAAGAAATTTGTTAATCTTCCGGGAGAAGGGTTGTCCCCAGAAGATTGAAACAATTCTTTGCATTGTGTGCATTTTTTAGTATTAAAATACCTGGACATACATAATTTCAGATCAAGAAATCTCGGTGCATCAGCGCAGGTTCCATCTACAGATTCAATATTTCCAGATAAATTCCACGACTTAGCGAAATTTTCATCTGTATCTGTTATGCTGATAGTCGGAAAATTATCTTCATTGTCAATAATGTTCTCACAAACTTCAGCATTTCCATTGTGGTCAGGGTTGTTTTTTTTGTTAAATAAAATGTTTGCCATATATGTCAACATATGGTATTTCTCCAAAGCGCAATTCGTCCCAGCAATTGTCGTGTTTGTAAATTTTGTTATCAAAAGCGTTTTAAACGCACACTCAAAATTAGTACACGTCAGCCTATCATTGCAACCTTGTTCGTTGCGTATTAGTCCGAAAAAATTTTCAAGAGCGTCTTGGGTTAAGAGGCGCAGATTCACTTCTTTGACCCCTTTAGAAAATAAATGGTGGCATAATGTGGGCATTGCAGCCAGGTTGTCGCCCAGGGTTTGAGGCGTCGGTGTTTCAATTTTTTTACCGTCATATCTAAGAAAGCGCAAATCGGCAACTTTCTTACTATAATCAGCCCATTTATGTAAATGAAACGAATCGGGCGTGACCAAGGCTCGACTCGTCTTTATTTTAGGATCGCCGCCACCAATCAAGCTTCCATTCAAGGAATCGATTAAATCGTCCAATTCCTTGATTACCAAGCCCGTAGATACCGCCGTTGGGTATCTAGCGGGATTCGACGTGCCTTTCTCAATTAAAATTGTTGCCACAGTTTTACTCAAAATCTGGGCTGCTTTCCTGACTCTCATTTTCAATTTTGTCGTGGGAAATATATGGTCCTCTGTTAAGTGACTCAGCTCGTTGTCTCGGAACAGCTGGACAATATCACGCCAATAGGCTCTCTTGCCATCCCACACGATCACATTCCCCGGATAATCATATTTATCCGCAGTCAAATTATCTTTTTTCCACGAGTCAAAGTTTCCCATAAAACAATTTCTAATTGTTTTTATGAGATGGGCAATATCTGCAAATGTATAAATGTTTTGTCCATTGCCCACTTTAAAGAAAACACCAGTATTCGTGTCTCTCGTTTTTTGCCGTAAGAACTTAATCGCAGCTCTATTGGACGATCCTTGGTCCGAAACTATTGCAACTACGTCCAATCCGGCATTTCTCACTCTCTCAACAACGAGAGGTATCAAATTAATTAATACTTTTGTTTTCATGGGCCCATTCGTGAAATGGTATGAAACGTGTTGCTTCGCTGGCTTGGCGAGTAGCTGAATCATGAACACAGTTACATGATCCGCACTCTCGTTCACACGTTCATTAATCCCATCGTCATGAAAGCCCGTAATATTTGTGGCACCTTCGGTGTAAACCAATCTCGGTTTTATCGCTGTTTCGTCCATCATAAGAACACAGCACTTTTCGACTTCACTGTACGTCTGTACAGTCCTTTCTATTGCCTGGAAAATGGAGTTATTAATTCCAGGTCGAACATTGATTTCGCTAAGTACACGCCTCAACGTACGTTCATTGGGTAGCTTAACGAAATTTCTTATAAAATTGAAGCAATTCCGGGATCGCTTAAAAATCCCGGATGCGAATAAAATTTCCTCGTGACTATATCTCTCTCCTCCGCTCTTCGTCAACCTGTGCCGATTATCCAAACCGGTCAGAATTTGCAAACCTACAAATTGCCCACTACAACACACAGGTTGGTCTATTTACACGTTTCTATTATATTTGTCTTGGAGGTTGTTGTGAAGAAGGACATATTTTTCCAATTCCTTCCGCAGCAAATTTTTCTCCCTCCTCTCTAAAGAAATCAAATTAACCAGTTGCTTTACCTCGTGGATAACCTCCGCTTGAGGGATTCCGGCATCCTGCAGTATACGTTTAGTCGTAACTCGGTCCGAAGCAACTGAAAATGAAAAGAAAGATGAAAATAAAAATCATAACGAATCTAAACAACAATGATAACATTACAAAAAAAATCCAACAGCGGCAATAAAGTGACATATTCTGAATTCAATGAAAATTAGAAATATAAAAGAGCCCCTTTACTGACAAGTGGCGCAAGTCACAAATAACGCTAGATGGCATTCCCGCAACGATAGCTAGTGACATATAATGTAGCCATTGTCCAGTATAATAACAAAACAAAAATTGTACACACCTGACCACTGGTAACGCTTTTGGGCGGTAACTTCGTGTTCCATGTCATCGCGCAATCTCTTGAAAACAGAACGAAAAAAATAAAATTAAAATCCACGAAATCTTAATTAGTCTGAAGGTGTTAAAAAAAAAAAAATTTCTCACTTTTCCCTGAGGATGAGCAACTGCACCCTCTTTTCTTTTTCCAGGGAGTTTTGGACATTGAAGCAACTTTTGCAAAGGTTGCGATTGGCTTGTTGATGGAGAAGCTGAAAAACAATAATTAAAAATTATAAAAAAAAAAAAGACACAGGAATAAAAAAGTACTTATGTAATAGCCGTTGTTGTCAACTTATAGCCAGTAAAAGAAACTCACAAGCCCCGGATCCGTTTGTCCGCGATAAGTTGCTTGAAATGTCTTCCGGGAGATCTATTATCCTCGAATCGAGGATCGAAGGCACAGCGTCACCTTTTAAAAACTTCTTCAAACCTGTGCGAAAGTCGTCGTCTTTGAAGTGGCAACTGCAAACGAATCGCGACGATCTCAATGTCTCCATCCGCCGAAACGCCAAATCCTCCACTCCAAGCTTCTTGACCCAGGCTTTGCATCTATTCAAAGAAAACGCAAAAATTTTTAAACAATTTACAAAAAACAATTTAAGTGACTCACCAAAAATCTTCTCTAAAATTTATAAAAAAAAAAAAAAAAGGGAATTTATGTTTAATAACACGAACATGTTAGCCACGTTGATTAACGGGACAATCGATATGAATAAAAAGTCTGACGAAAAGAAAAACTTTTGCCCAACCACCTCTTATTCTGTGGACTGAAAGGACACTAAGGAGAATATTGTTTTATTGGAACAGCGCTGAATGTTAGATCGAAGTGGCACGAGTTCGAAAGGGGGTTTCATTGGGGAAAATAATAACTAAATTATCTAGGGAACACAAAAAATTAATATGTACAATTAGTTATCAGAAAAGGTGTTCGCGCGCGTGAAACAAATAAAGTTAATAAATTCTGTCCACAGAATACGTGAGAAAGACAACCAGAAAAGAAGAAACCAGCAGACCAGTCAACCTTTTTTTTTAAATTGTTTACAAATTCAAAAAACCAAATTCTCGACTGTTTGATTATTGCGATATCGATCGAGTTTTCTGGTGGCAACGGTAAAATAGATATCGGTAAAGCAACGAGAGAAAGAAAGATATGGAGCTAGATAGACACAGAGCGAGAGAGAGAGTGAGCGGGAGGGAGGATGTGCGAGAAAGGAGGAGTAAGAAAGGAAGAGGGCGAGGTTTTAAGAATGGAACTAAAGAGAGAGGGGCGAATTGAGAAATTAGAAATAGAGAACTTAAAAAGATAGAAAGTGTTCTGGTTTATATCTTTTTAAATTAACATGACAAAGCCGGAGCAAAGCATGGTTCTGGAAAAGCCTTCTTTAGAATGAAATGTGATGTCCCCACAATGCACTTAATAATTTTTTGGAAAAAAACACGACAGAGTTAACAACCATTTCTTGTTTAGAAAACTTCACACTTTTTACGACCGAAGCATATATTCGTCACAATCAACCTTATCAATAGACAAAAAAAAATTCAACAACAATGTGGCAAATCAAGTAACGGACCCCGGTGATACTCGTGTTATTCGACGTGTAAATCTACAGCCTTAATTACAATGCACTAGCGATTTCAATATAGTGACACTTAACCAAGTCACTTCTCGATTCTACCCAACCCGGAAACGTAGTTAAAAAAGTTAGAAACTATTCTCCACACAAGACCTCCTTTTTCTAAGTCTGTTAAAAAATCACGAACAACTGTCATATTTCTTGAAGCAACGTTTAATAATCCAACAAGATATAGCGAGTGACAAAGATGTGGAAATAATTTCTCTTACTTACATTGATAGATTCGTAGGAAATCTAAAAAACTTGCATTATGTTAATCGATCCTGATGTTCGCAATAAGGAACGTTACATTTCCTTATACGCACCATGGTAAAAGCAATACACAAGTAAAGAACAGTAAAACACACATTAAGTGAAAAAACACTGTTAGTGAAAACACTGTTAGTAAAAAAACGAACTATAGCTCGATTTCTATTACGCCGCTAACGCGTCGGCGATCGCAGGTAATCTGACAAAAGTTTCTTTGAGAAACAAAGACACCGATAGCCTGAAAAACCCCCACCCTTTCTTCGATGGAAAAAAAATTTTTAACAAAAAAAATAGAAACCGACTTCGAAAAAAGCGCTAAAAAGAGTGAAATAATTTTTTATGTATACCGACAATATTCGATTTCATCATTATCATACTCAGAATATTGCAACTTTTTCGGCGGCGACACAAAATATTCCAACACGGTCATTTTCACGAACAAAGGAGTAAGTGCCTAATACATAAATATCCATCAATGTCCGTGAATTTCTGGCTATTAATGTACTGTTAATTAATTTTCTGTCGCCTCCGAAAAAGTTGCAATATTCTGAGTATGATAATGATGAAATCGAATATTGTCGGTATACATAAAAAATTATTTCACTCTTTTTAGCGCTTTTTTCGAAGTCGGTTTCTATTTTTTTTGTTAAAAATTTTTTTATTTCATACTTTTTAGTGTATAATCGATCAAGATGTGGAAATAAAGTTATGTAGGTAATATTTGCAAAAGGATCAAAAAGGTTTGGTTCCGATATGTGAAGTCGTTGAGGAGATATAGAAGAATAAACAAATGATTTTGTAATAACAATTTAAACATAGTAACAATTGAGAATGTGTCGCATAATGTTAGTAAGTGAGCAGTATTTGCGAAAGGATCGAAAAGGTTTGGTTCCGATAGGTGAAGTCGTTGAAGAGATATAGAGGAATAAACAAATAATATTGCAGTAACAATTTAAACATAACAACAATTGAAGATGTGTCGCATAATGTTAGTAAGTGAGCAGTATTTGCGAAAGGATCGAAAAGGTTAGGTTCCGATATGTGAAGTCGTTGAGGAGATATAGAAGAATAAACAAATGATTTTGCAGTAACAATTTAAACATAACAACAATTGAAGATGTGTCGCATAATGTTAGTAAGTGAGCAGTATTTGCGAAAGGATCGAAAAGGTTTGGTTCCGATAGGTGAAGTCGTTGAAGAGATATAGAGGAATAAACAAATAATTTTGCAGTAACAATTTAAACATAACAACAATTGAAGATGTGTCGCATAACGTTAGAGAGTGGGTAATATTTGCGAAAGGGCTGAAAAGGTTTGATTCCGATAAGTGAAGTCGTTGAGGAGATATAGAGGAATAAACAAATTATTTTGCAACAATTAATAAATTTTTTATATAATTAATATCTGCTAATTATTTCTAAGAAGATAGTAATAGTTTCTTTCATTACAATAAATCAATCCCATTCAAAAAGAAATTGCGATAAATCTGAATAAAGCACTAATTTTGCAATAACTTTGTTAATAATAAACATTTCGGAAAAATTTCTTAAATGGGACCAATGGGAGACCTAAACCTAGCAACTGGAAGTAGTTTCATTTTGATTGGTCAACCGGTTACGGAGTTATGGCCGGACAAACAAAAAAAAAAAAAAAAAAAAAAAAAAGCAAGATCGCCACTGTCGAATAGAGTAACCTCCTCCTTTTTGAAGTCGGTTAAATAACGGCCTGTCCAGCCGCGATGACTTTCCCAAGACATGCGCCCAAACGGAAAACCGCGCAGCCCCCGCCGCCTACCCCTTGCCTTCTCTCACTCATATTACCTTCCATATCATTATTATTGCTTACATATAAGAAACACACACCATAGCTGAACAATAACGAATAAAACGGAAAGAAAGCTTCAGACAAACTTGTTAGAGTTTTTTGTTCTCTGTGAGTTAGAAAACACAATTTTTGTCAATATCAGAAAACATTGACGATCATTTTAAATAGAGCACCATTTGAATATTTACCAAAATTATATGTTCGAAAATATAGGGTGTTGATGAACCATTTTTTTAGAGAAATGCTAGTAAATGTCAATCCATGTGTAAAAGGTAATAATCATTATAATCCTAATATGCAACGTTCGGGAAAAATTAACGATTCCGTCCCCTATGAGGGATTTATCGTAGATCGCAATGTTCTCGAAAGGCCATTGCGTCGCCCGCCATCTCTCTCTCTCTCTTTCTCTCTCGCTGCCGCTAAATCTCACGCGCCG
This sequence comes from Ancistrocerus nigricornis, assembly GCA_916049575.1. NCBI lineage: Eukaryota > Metazoa > Arthropoda > Insecta > Hymenoptera > Vespidae > Ancistrocerus > Ancistrocerus nigricornis. Next base: position 26,541,279 of record OU696664.1, on the reverse strand, counting down.
ACCTTACCCGCGCCAGCGAAGTGGTATGCGAGACCCCCTCGACCAATAGCGGCTTCCCGCTGCAAATGCGCGTGAAACGAGGCGCTCGGCAACCAATGACAGGGCGTGGCATCGCCGGCTCGTTGCGCCGCCGAGGAAAATGGCTGGATCGCGGCCGCGGCAACAAACCAGGGGCGCGCATTTCTAAATGAAACGCCTGTACGTCATCGCTATTTCACACGAACTCGGCTATCATTAGCAGTTAACGAACACACATAAATGATGCTTCAATTCGCCTCTGATGCCGGCGTACTGAAGTTGGAATCGTTGGAGTTAACGCATGAAATATTCACGCAAAAATATAATGCGAAAAACTAAGCGCCAATAAGAACTGACGTGCGATTCCTACATCCGTGATACACTTGAGAAAGTGAAGAGTGCAAAAACAAAACCCAACCCAGACCCATGTCTTAAGAAACATTCAATACGTCAGTGGAGAAAACCCCCGAAAGATAAGATTCAAAGAATTCTTTAAGGGGAAACAATACCTCGAGCCAAACTCTGAGCTGATCGAAGCGCTCCCTAGTTGTAATTTCGCCTCTTGCGGCTAATGTACGGTGACGGAGTAATGGTAGTACAAATGTGCAGGGACGTTGCGAAATACTGGCTCGAAAGGGGCTCCTGTCCACTGTCGATAATACAGAGACATGTTTCATAGTTTTGTTGTCCGCTAGGGTCCGCTGATCGAAACCATATACATATGTATCCCTTTGGGGATACGTTCAATCTCCGGATCTCTCAACTTCCGACATTCCTTGGAATCTTAGCTTTCATTTCATACCAATACTGGATTATATTTTGCTGTATTTATTTTGTGGGGCAGGAATTGCGATTTCGCATCGAGTCACGGAAGCCTTCGTGAAACAGCAAAAAGTAATTCCAAGTCGACGCTTAACCGCTTTACGTTTTTACGGAAATGTTGATACCAAATTAATGCTACGATTCTGAGGAATGTCGGAAACATAAAATCTTGGTATTCCTAATTCATAAATAATCAGCACTTTCAGCAAAAAGAAACGATGTTCCGTCGTAACGTCGTGTATCGCGAATGAAAGTCATATAGCCTGCACGTACGGCGCCGCTAGAATCTCGGTCGGTAAATGAGAACATCTCGTTTGGAGCTTACGATGCAGTGTTCTTTCAATAGGAATTACAATTATTTTCGTACGTTCAATCTCCGGATCTCTCAACTTCCGACATTCCTTGATATCTTATCTTTTATTCGATACCAATATTGTATTATATTTTTCTTTATATATGGTGTGGGGATGGAATTACGATTTCGTATCAAGGTATGAAAGCCTCCTTTGAATAGCTTCATTGATCCGTAGGTTCCGACACTTTACTTTTTCAATATATATATAAATATATATTTTACAAAGTATTTAGCAGAGAAAAAACAATGTAAATGCAAGTAGACACAATAAATAAATACTGATATGTATGAATAATATGTGTTTTAATGTTTAATAAAAATTGAAAATTTTATGCGGAGGTGAACAATGTCCGGGTCCAGCAAAATACTAGGTTCAGCATTGCATTTCGACGATGTCGCCAGCTATCGACAAAGTTGTTAACCAATTATATGTCAAAATGCTATGTTTTACGGACGTAGACCGGTTGAAATCGTAGTTCCACGAGATCAGTCTATTGCGGCATTAAAACTCTTCCATGTTAATTTCTACATAAAGTACGAGATAGTAGAAATGTCGGGTTTGTTTTTGGTTGAGGAGTAAGCTCCATGTAATTAAAAACTTGAAAAATACATCATCTGTGACAGCCATGCTTCTTCGGACGTGCTTCGTAGGACAGACGATACGAGTCTAGGGAATATTTTTAAATAACATTTACAATAACTTAAGAGATTTGTTGTATAAAGTTTCATAGAATCCGACATTCTTTGAAATGTTAGCTTTCGTTTGATACCGAGTTTGTGTAGAAATTCCTTCATATAAAAGAGAAACCGTGGAACTAAGATTTTACATCACTTATGTACTATCCAAACAAAATATGTTGGGTAGTATTGTTTCCCCTTAACCATGTAACTCTTTTCGTTCAAGCGAGCTGTAGTCCTCACAATCTTTTTACGCGAGGCTTCTAGTTATCCGGAACCCTAGTTTAGTTGCACTCCCGCATAGACAATTATTGTCCCCATTTGTAATGAAATTGTGATAAAGCAAATAAGATTCACTTTATTCGATTCTTAGAATTGAGAAGTTGTGACATTAACAAACATAAACGCACGCTTCATTTCATGGGTATGTCTGGTTCACCCATTCATAACGACATAAGTCGACATGTTCCGATTTAAATGCATGTAGAAGCATCGCCGAGTGAATGTGTTTTAAGGCCGGTCGCAAAATTTTGGGACGCGTACGGAGGAACCCTTTTTTTTTTTTTTTTTTTTTAATTAACGTGAGGGGAAACCTTCAAAAGGCCCCCCCGCGCACACCCACGGGCTGGGTGTGAGCGGGGGGAGTGTGGGATTTTTACCCACTAAAACCCCTCACGGTGACCGTCCACCTGCAGTAGGGAGGACCCGGGAACCCGTTTGGACACCACCGGTTCCTCCCCAAAGCAGGCAGGGGGAGTCGAACCCCCTCATCTCGGGGGGAGACTAAACTCCCCCGGCATACCTTAAGAAGGGCGGAGGGTGACGGTCACCCAGACCCTCCGCCGACGCCTCGAGGGCGATTTGCCCTAGGGAGCCGTGCCGGGCCATTAGCCCGTAGCCCGGCACGCTCCCGCTCTTTTTCTGCGGCCTCCTTCTGTGAGATGACACTCTCACAGAAGGAGACCGCCGCCCTCCAAGACCCCTCGCTGCCGACCATGGCGCGAACCATGGCCGGCAGCGAGAGGTCCCCTCCAATTGCGCCGCGCAGGACACGGCGCTCCTCCTCGAACGCACTACACTCCTCAAGAGTGTGTTGCGCCGTGTCCTGCGCAGCGCCACAGTGGTGGCACTGCGTGGTCGGCTCGCGCCCTATTCTCTGCAGGTACTCACCAAAGCAGCCATGCCCGGTGAGCACCTGCGTAAGGCGGTAGGTGAGCACACCATGCCTCCTCGTCAACCATGTGTCGAGGCATGGTCGGATAGCCTCGACAGTCCGGCGGCCGGCATTAGGCAATAGAAGCCTCTCTTGCCATTTGGCCACAACGGACTGCCGGACTCGGCACTTCTCGGCTTCCAGCACTTCTCCTGACAGGGGTAACCCCCTCTGACGGAGGGATTGCTTCCAGCGGAAGAGTTCCGCATATCCCTCCGCCAGAAGATCTAACGGAGGAACCCCTGCCAGGAGACTCGCCACCTCTAGGGAGATGGTCCTGTACCCTCGGGCGACCCTAATGGCCACCCGACGGGCCAGCCGGCAGAGCGCCATCCGGCGCCGCCGGGAGGCCATTATGTCGCCCGCCCACACCGGCGAGGCGTACAACGCCATCGACAGGACCACCCCCACGTAGAGGCGTCGGACTCGCCCATCAGGACCCCCGAGGTTGGGGAGCAAGCGGCATAATGCCAAGGCCGCTACCCCAACCCGGGGGACCAGAGAGGCGAGATGCGCCTCGAAGTGCCATCCGCTGTCGAGGACGACACCCAGATATTTCATCTGGGTGCGAACCTCGACAGGTGCATCACCTACACAGAGGTGGGCCTGAGGCGGTCTCCGGCGAGGCGGACCAAACCACATCGCCTCTGTTTTTGCCGGAGCCACCCGCAGACCCAAAGCCTCTATTCGGCCGACCACCAGTGCCACCCCTACCTGTGCAAGGTTAAGGGTGCTTCTCCAGGAAGCCCCCGTGGCCAACACTAACGTGTCGTCTGCATAGCAGACGACGTAAAGGCCACGAGGCAGAGCGGCCCGCAGTACCACGTTATACCCGAGGTTCCACAGGAGCGGCCCCAATGCCGACCCCTGTGGAACCCCGCAGTTGATCTCCCTCCGGAAGATGTTCCCGCACCGACCCCTGTATGCCACCTGCCTGTTATGGAGGTAGGCCCCGACCGTAGATCTTAAATATGAGGGCACCCGATGAAAATCGAGCGCCCTCCGGACCGCCGCCCAGGGGAGGGAGTTAAATGCATTGACAATGTCAAGGCTGACAGCCAATGCAACTCCCCCCCCCGAGACCACCTCGTCCGAGAGGGCCCTCACACGACTGATAGCATCAATCGTGGAGCGACCCTCCCGGAAGCCACGGAGGAACCCTTCTTCAACTCGCTCTATCATACGAACCGTACACTCAATCGATTAGAAATTTTCACCATTTACTCATTATGTAATATGAGACATGCTCGCAAAATTTCAAGGCGTTAGGTTCATGAGAAAAAAAACTAAAAATCAATAACAAAATTTTTTGAAAAAGTTAGTAAGGGATAACATAACTCAGGCTGTATGTGTCCGAAAGACTCGAAAATTTTATCCAATATTCTACATTATATAACGGAGGTTTGGTGCGAATCGTTTTTCGAAATATCAACCCGGCAATTTTTCGCGATAACACAAACTTGAGTACCTCAAATTTCCCGTTCTTCGGATATTTTAATTTATTCACCAAAACCAGCCAAAGTCTTTTTTCGGAAAACTATTGGCACCAAACCTCCGTTATATAATGTAGAATATTGGATAAAATTTTCAAGTCTTTCGGACACATACAGCCTGAGTTATGTTATCCCTTACTAACTTTTTCAAAAAATTTTGTTATTGATTTTTAGTTTTTTTTCTCATGAACCTAACACCTTGAAATTTTGAGAGCATGTTCCATATTATATAATGAGTAAATGGTGAAAATTTCGAATCGATTGAGTGAACGGTTCGTATGATAGAACGAGTTGAAGAAGGGTACCTCCGTCCGCGTCCCAAAATTTCGCGACCGGTCTTAATCGAACGTAATTCTCATTACACGCGTGCAAGCCGAGGCAACGGACTCGGCAGAAAACACGCGCGCTTACCAGACCTACGTTCTCGGCAGAATGTCACCGCGAGTGTTATGATTTCGGCGCGTCGACGTCAGCTGATCGGCTGACAAAGCTAATAGCGGCGCTTGTCAACTCCGGCCGTCGACCCGCAAATTCAAGCGTTTTTCTAAAACCGCTATTACCCGCTTTCTTATATTATATTTTAATGCTGAGCACTTCGCGTCCGCTTGCCGCTTTATCTCGCTTTTTAACGCTTGTGTCTTCGTGATACCTCTTGTATCTTTACGATGCCGCTTATTGTGCTTTCGTTAGTGACGCTTTGTAGTGCTTGTGCAGACTAGTTATTTAAATAATTTGTGTTAACGGAAATCTCGCGTGTCTACCGCATTCTTTGTACCCTTCGCGCACACGACAAAAGGTTCGAGTTGCCCCGATTGTACCACAAGTAGTTACCTCTAGTGGACGGACGCAATCGTGAAAACTGTCTTTTGGATTACTAACACCGTATTGTAAAAGTCAAGCTTCGTAAACAAATTTTTTGTAAAGCATTTCCTCAACAAAGATGATTGACACCACGCTACGAAAAGTTTACGAGCCTCTTTAAAAATTTGGTAGCTTCAGGCTCCTCGATCCTAAATAAGGAATCACAGTATTGAATCTTCGACGCGACAAATAAACAACTAAACAAGCTTCACTGCCATCAACGATATAAACGGGATCGCGTTAGATGCGCAAATTAAAAATTTCTTAAAAAAATTGCACTTTAGCCAATTTCCTTTTTTTGCCCACTGACACTATTAAAGGGGGCCGCAATCGGAATTGTTTTAGTTTCCGCAAAATTGTTTCATCTTATGCGTGAAATAGCTTTTCATATTCATTTGACATAATTATTGGTATGGATTATATTACGAATTTTGTAATTTTCAAGGTGATTAACAAACGTTGGACGAAAATTACGATGGACTTCACTTTCTGTATTGACCTTAAACGCCTAACAAGGGGACATTACGGCCTCGGAAATTGACTTCGGGATGACACTTTGCAGGTTTGTAGTATACCTTTAGAAAATTCGATTTGCAAAGTAAGAGCGCGCACTAGCCATAAACTTTCGAGAAAAATGACTTTAAAGTTTTACGTGTAAGACGTATACCGGTCACTTTGAAGACCATCCAAGAGCGGCGCAGTGGCCGAGTTGTAGCGAACTCGCTTGCGGCGCGGGCGGTCCGTGTTCGATCCCCGTGTGGAAACTTTTTTTTTTTTTTTCAATTCTTCAAAAAATTATAAAAACTGTGAAATAAAGTTAATGACATACTAATATGAAGAATTTAATCATATAAAAGTCTCATGTGGGAAAGGAAAAGTTTTTATTAATTATTGACTCTTGGGGAGGACAAACAAAGCCAGAATTATACGACGAAATTTTTCAGGATGACGAGAAATCACCTACATGCACGATTAAAGTGATTCCTCCGAAATGTACTCCACTTGTTCAACCTTGCGATGTCTATTTTTATAGACAAGTAAAAAATTTAATAAAACGAATACAGAATTGCGCTTATCTGATTGAAAATAATAGAGAAATAAATTCACGTGAGGATTGTATAAAAATCCAATCCATCGTGCATCATCAATTATCATCGCCAATTTTTAATGAAATGATCCGGTATGCCTGGTTCGCTTCCAAGCTCTCTGACGAAAGAGAAATGTTCAGAAATGTAAATGAAGTATGTTTTCCGGTAGAACTTTTAAAAAAAGGTTGTTCATGTGAACAATCTTCCTTCATAAATTGTGCGAGATGTAATAATATTTTATGTTTTCAATGTTTCTATGACAATTATCATTCTGGATCTTGTAAATAAAATTAAAAATATCTTTAATTCACATTTTAATTTGTTGTAACAGTCATTTCATTAATAGAAAAAATTATATATGATTAAATTCTTCATATTAGTATGTCATTAACTTTATTTCACAGTTTTTATAATTTTTTGAAGAATTGAAAAAAAAAAAAAAAAGTTTCCACACGGGGATCGAACACGGAACGCCCGCGCCGCAAGCGAGTTCGCTACAACTCGGCCACTGCGCCGCTCTTGGATGGTCTTCAAAGTGACCGGTATACGTCTTACACGTAAAACTTTAAAGTCATTTTTCTCGAAAGTTTATGGCTAGTGCGCGCTCTTACTTTGCAAATCGAATTTTCTAAAGGTATACTACAAACCTGCAAAGTGTCATCCCGAAGTCAATTTCCGAGGCCGTAATGTCCCCTTGTAAGTCGATCGCAATAATCCATCTGGATAACTGCTAATGTTTCGTAAAACGCGCGTCGACGACGCGTGAAAACACATGTCGTCTGCATGCGCTCCCAACGATGATTTTTGAAAAGATCGCATCTTTCATTTACGATCTCCGGACTAACGCGTGTTTTTATGTACAGGCTGTCATCTGGCGGCCAAAAATTCACGCTTTATCGAAACGGCACCGGCCGAGAGCCCCCGCTAATGTCCGCTGGGCGGCGACGCTTTACCACCGGACACTTTCTCTTTGATCGACCCAGACCCAACCCACGCCGCAGCGTGGAGCCAGCAGCTTCGTTCGCTCTTTGTCGATACAATAGGCAAGTTAGGTTTTAGGATGGTATTTACCCTTTCGCCACCAACACCGAATCTAACCTTTTTTGGAAGAGGAGGGGAAATGCATTTACGCACCATGAGAAACAGCGCGTGCTCCCGGGCGAACACGCGCTGCCTCCCGTGTGCCGGACTCCTGGGGTATCACCCCAGACTACCGGCTAAAACCCCTCCTCTTTTCGGCAGTCCGCCCCCACCGGCACTTGTTTCCGATAACTTCAGTGGGGCTGCCCGTGGCTCAAGATGGCCTCGCCTGGTCTAACTTATTGCGATCTTCGGAGGGATGAGGCGCGTCCACTCTTTTCTCGCTCTCTCTCATCCTCCTCCTTTGTAGACATTACTACTCCAGCGAATGTCAGTAATGCTGTCCATCCTTCCTCTGTTAGGATACTTGCTCTTATTTCTTCTATGCTACTTCCAGTTATGGTGTAGAGTTCCTCCCTTTGATTCGCCCAAGCTGGACAGGCCAAGAGCGTATGTGCTGCGTTGTCTGAGTCCGCTCCACACTGGTGACAGCGCGGCGTTGGCTCCTTCTTGATGTCATGCAGATAATCGCCGAAGCATCCATGATTCGTTAGTATTTGGGTTACATGGTAAGTGACCCTCCTGTCTTTCCTGCCCATAAACCAGGGCTCAATTCTCGGTATGAGACCATGAGTCCACCTGGATCTAGTCTCTGATGTCCACCTTTCTTGCCAGGCTCTAAGAGTGTTATTCTTTTCCTCTTCTCTAATTCTTTGCACGTTGTCTTCCCCTGCGGTGACCCTTCTCCAGACTCTTGCCCTTTCTTCCGCCACCAGGTCCACGGGTGGTTCGCTCGCGAGTATAAGCGCCGCAGGTTGAGACACCGTCTTATATGCCCTAATGGTCCTTAGGGCCCCCACTCTCTGGGTCATTAGGAGCCTGCTCTTTTCTCTCTGGGTGAGCTGGAGGGCCCACACTGGAGCTCCATACGTTAAAATCGATGTTAGCACTGTATTCAGTAATCGTCTCCGGTGTGTTGATGGTCCTCTTATGTTCGGCATAAGTCTCGCCAGGCTGTTAGCAACACGTAGCGCTTTGGCAGTAGTCTTCTCTATGTGTTGCCTGTACGTCAGCTTTCGGTCCAGTACAACCCCCAGGTAGTTTGCTTGGGGCGCATAAACCACCGGGTGGTTATCTATTTTCACTAATGGGGGTCCACCTTGTCTCCGGTTGGTGAAGTAAACCGCCTCCGTCTTCTCAGGCACAAGGCTCAGGCCTTGGTTTCGTAGCGACCCCGATACCTTAGCTAAGGCTCCTTCTGCCGCTCTAACGAAAGTTGTCCTTTTCCTGGCTTTCACTAGTATGCCCAGATCATCCGCATACGCGTAGGCTTTGGCACCATTTGGTAGTGGAAGCTTCAGTACTCCGTCGTACATGATGACCCATAAAGTAGGGGCCAGTACGGACCCTTGCGGAACTCCCGCACTTAACTCTTGCGTCTGCTTGCAGCCCCCGACAGCATATTCTAGCCGACTGGACCACAGAAAGTCTGCAACCAGATCTGTGAGGTACTCCGGGATGTCGAACTCGCTCAGCGCTTCCAGAATGCGCTCCCAATCCGCGGTATTAAAGGCGTTCCTGATGTCCAATGTGAACAGTGCACAGTGCCACCCTTTCTTCTTGGCTTCCTTGGCTATCTCTGTGATGTCCACCAACGGATCTATTGTGCTCCGACCCTTCCGAAATCCAAATTGTCGGGGGCTCAAGTCTCCGGCTTGCGCTACTGCCTCCTGGATCCGTCTTAATAGCAGTCGTTCAAACAACTTCCCAATGGTGCTAGCCATAGCTAAGGGTCGGTAGGTGTTGGGTTGTTCAGGGGGCCCCCCTTTGCCCTTGTCTATCAACACCAAGCGCTGCCTGCCCCACGTCTCTCGGAATTTGCGAATCCGTAAGCAAGCGTTGAACGCTTGCAATATGCTCCCTGGGCAGATATCGATGGCTATCTTCAGCACCTCGTTCGGGATACCATCGGGGCCCGGTGCTTTGCCTCTTTGGATCTTAGCTGCTGCCTCTTCTAGTTCTGCCCTGGTGAAAGGTGCTACTTCCTCTTCCTGCTGTCTGGCGGCGGGTTTCGGTTTCCGCGGCTTAGGCGGATATAACCCCTGCACCACTCTTTCTACAATGCCCGGGTCATTCAGCGCTGCCGGAACCTTGTTCCCTAACTTTTTCATTATAATTCTATAAGGCCTGCCCCAGGGGTCCCTTTCCACCTCCTCGCAAAGTTCTCTCCATGCGCGATCCTTGCTTTGTAAGATCATTGTTCGTAGCTCTTTCCTGGCCTTCCAGTACTCTTCTCGTTCCGTCGCTGTGGGGAGGTCTCTCCTTCTCCGTCTCTGGAGTTTCCGTCTCAATTGGAAGCAGAGCCTTCTTTGGTCCCTGATCTCATCACTCCACCAGTACGCGGCCCTTCTTTGGAAGGTTCCCTTCTTCCGGGGCATGGCTGCATCGCACGCCTGCTTCATCGTGCTGTTCAGGTACCCGATGATGTCCCCTGGGTCCTCGATGTTTTCTTGGGTCTGAGCCCGGTCTCGCAGCTTATCCGCGCACTTATCGCGGTCAAGTTGGTTGATGCACCACCTTAAATCGGGAGTGGCTTGCTGTGTGCTCTCGTTCACCTTATACCGAAATCCTATATACAGATGGTCGCTTGCTGTATATTTCGGGAGAATTCTCCAACCTCCGATTCTCTGTGCGGCCCTAGGACTTGCTAGCGTGACGTCTATGCAAGAACCCGTTTGGCCCCTCCTAAACGTCCAATCGTTCCCTTGATTACATGAGATCAGATTGTGAGCTGCGATAAAGTTCAATAAAACTTGTCCACGTCTGTCCGTGCGATCACCCCCCCACAGGGTCGCCTTGGCATTAAAATCACCGGCGATAACGGCCGGGTTTCGAGCATTCCCGATAAAACGGGACAAATCATCCAGTTCTCTCTCGAACTCCCTTGGTAGTACTTTGGGCTGGTGGTATGCCGAGATCCATGTAATCCCGCTCACTTCGATTGCGACGTAGGACACTCCGATCTTCCGTGGTATCTCTTTGGCCTTACTATGGTTCGTCACTCCAAGAGCTGCTTTGCCATTCCTGGAAATATGCCATCTTATGGCAGTAGGCTTGGCTCCTTGGTACGGCTCCGAGACCAGTATTAGGTCGACCCTCTCTTCCATGACCGTCTGAAGGAGAAGGTCCTGGGCCACTCTTCCACGTCCCAGATTGGCCTGCAATACTTTTATTTTCAGGTTCGCCATCTCTATTCCGCTCTTAGATACTGCCTAAAGGCTGGGCATCGGCCACTGCCCTTAACGTGTCCGGTGTTGCCGTTACCTTTGCTGGCGCACAGTTCACAATGTGGAGACTTCTGGCACTCGTTGGCCTTGTGCCCTTCTTGTCCACACCGCCTGCAGTCTCTGGATCGGTCCTTTCCCTGGCATTCCGATGCCCTGTGCCCGAACTCAAGGCACCGGAAGCACCGTAGCACCTAAATCCGCCTTCTGGCTCTACACCGTATCCACCCAATGGTAATAGGACCGGCTTCTAATATTGCCTCAGCGATTTCCGGCGGCATCCTCATACGGCCACTTTGGTGTGGCCGTATGCTTGTCTCAAGGCCCGCATTTCTATGTCCTCTGTTGGAATTCCCTTCTTGGCGGCCGTCTCTTTAACTGCAGCCAGCACTTGCTCCTCCTCTGTGCACTCATCTACATCCATAATTTCGATCTCCGACGTGTGCATAATCTCTCTAACCCGGCCGGTTTGACCCACCACCTCTGCAATCGCCGACTTCAAGTGTTTAATCTTTTCGCGATCTCTCTCCTTCCCAGCTACAATAAGGAGCTCTCCGGCTTTGCTTCTCCTTACCGCCGTAATACCAGTGCCTAGTTGCCCCGGGTCGATTTTTTCTTTAAGTTTCCTGAGCATTTCTGCGTAGGTCACTTGTCCAGTCGATTGAATGGTTATGGCCCCCCTCCGTTTTTTGCCTCGCCCTCCTTGGAGGTCTTTTATCAGGCTCAGGCGCCCGTGAGGGTGGCGCATTCCTCGAGCTTCTGGCTGCTCTGCGGGCCACTACTCGCCATTCATCTTGCACTGGCGTAGCTAGGGGTCTGCTGCTCGTGTCTTCCACTGGTCTTTGTACTCCCGTGGCCGGTTGCTCGGTGTCGTCCTCCGTGTCGGTGGTTGGGGGAGGTTGTGCCTTTAGTCCCCTCTCTCTCCTCTTCTTCCTTATACTTTCTTTCTCGGCCGGCGAGATTTCTTTCCTCTTTCCTACAGGTCTCGGCTGGGTCTCTCTGTGTCCTGTTAGGTTTAATGTCTCCGGTGTTGTTTTCAGTGGCGACGTCTGGACTTCTTTACACGCGACCTTCCGTGTCTCCGTTTGAGTATCCTTCTCCCATGTGGTCACTGCCGGGGCCGCTATTGCCAAGCTGGCTCTCTCCTGTAGTCGCTCTATCAAATCAATGATGTTCGCGTCTGCAATCTCCCTTAATTCCGCCACGTTCCTCTTTGCTTCACTGTACTGTTTCAGGAGTGTGACTCCGGCCTCATAGTGTTTCTTCCTCTCGACTTGGAAGTTCCTATTATCCTTTACATAGTCCTCCATAGGTACAAAGATCTTATATATTTTGTTATATGTGGAGTCCATCCTCTCCTGTGCATCCGTGATGTTGCGTAGCAATCCCACTATGTTCTCCAACGACGGTGGTGATTGCTCTCGACTGTGCGACCCCGTCGCCGATTCAGAAGTCTCCCATACGTCCGGAGGACCGGAGGGCCAGGAGGCCTCCTCATCTCCTCTTCGTCTTCTTCCACGTCTCTCCACTGGGTTAGGGTGCCCCTCCTCTGCTGTTCTGGTACTTTTAGTGCTCGTTTTCTTTGTTTCTGCCATTTCATTGTTTCCTTTTTGCTTCTCGTCTTGTCCTGGTAGTGTAATGGTAGGTCCACCGTCGCCCGCGGTCGTCCCCCGGAAGACGCTATGCCCTAGTCCTGGATTCAGCAGCAGCGCAGATGGTGGCCTCGGCGGAGGCCACCGAATCTAACCGACGGCCACACTGTGGCTCGCTGGAACGACCGGCTGCTGGAGACGGCGCTTGTTGTGGGTTCCGTGACAAATACTTGGCGGAATAAATAACCCGCCCAAACAATTATTTTACATTCAATATGGCTTCAATAAGTACAAACATATTAAAATAGTATGAACGGGATAAGAAATAAAAATACACAAATGTTCCTAACTCATTATTTTTTAAGTACCGCTGTTGTACCCGCGAGTCGCCTAAGTGACACAGTAGTATCATATTCAAGGCCGCCTTCCGAAGAGGCGACCCAAAAGTAATGTGTAAGCATTGCATCATCCAAGCGCCTGGACATCGCGAGTCCCGAGCCTAAGATGCAATTCAGCGATTCTCCCTTCTTAGCACCGAACGCTAAGGAGTGGTACGCGTAGAAGCGAGGAAACGAACAGACAGATCATCGAGAGCGAGCAAAGAGTTAGGAGGGTTACTTGTGCCTCACCAATAACCAGTTATTTAATAAAAGTCATACTTATACTCAAGAAGAACCTGATCTATACCTCAAACACCACCTTCCTTCCGCTTCCAAAGATAACCGGTAGCCGGCTTACAAGCGCGGATTACCACACCGCTATTATTAAGCATTCTTTTATTGACAACTCTCGTTTTATTATTACAATGAATTTATTAAACGGCGATAAACCATATCGGGGAATGAATATATTATTCTTTAATACTTCTTAATACTCTAATACTCTTAAATACTTACTATTTATTTTACTAGCAGCTTTTTAAACATGTATGTATGTTACGTGCCCCTTCTAATTAGCCGGCTGGCTGGTTTCGAAGGCTAACGGGTTAGCGGGTTTAAGGGGCTGGCGGGTGCTGGCCGGCTACTCGGGGACTGCACTTCCACTCGGGGATCTAGACTTTGGTGGGCTAGTTACTATACTAACAGAAGCAATAAACACGGTTGGCAGCTTTGCGTTCGTTAGTGCTGCCCTCCAGTTGAGGATTTTCCACAATGCGCATGCGCAAACGGCGGGGACTACGTTAAATAAGGCTCCTATGCTTATGCATTGAGTATCCACACCCTGGGACCAATCACTGTTCTTTGTCAAGCTGAGACGCTCAGCGAGTGTGACCGTTTGGACCAATCGCCCGCGAGAGTCGAATATGTGCGCGATCGTCGAAGAATCAGCAATGTAATTTAAATCGAGTATAAGTGAATTTTTGTCTGGAATATTTTAGAAGAGAAAAATCATGGTTCATGCAGGAAAATATTATGTGCCGTATTGTTAACATAATAAACGACCAGCGGAATGCAGTTTTTTTAAATTTCTGATGTATCCATCAAGGTAAGTGATTAAAAATGTCTATAACCTTATCATTTACAACATATCAATTAGTATAATACAGAGTAAGTAATTTAAATATAAAAATACTTCAGACATTGTTTACATGAATACATTTTGTGATACAGATGCAAACCTGTGTACAAAACTTAGGAGTGGAAGATTTTGCTTATCGACCGCTAGAGAAATTGAACTAATTAAGATTTGTATGCAGTTGCCATTTCGAAGACCAGGATTTTACGTCGTTAATACATGGTACTTAACTGTTTCATTTCTCCGCTACAACAAATATATATATTAAACGTTATTATTAAAGATATTGATGTTTTTAATCTGTTTCAGTGGACTACTTCGAAATAGGCTCACCACGAAAGTAACTTCTTTCCATATTATATACGGTTCTATGATTTCATTTACCTTTATCAGAATAATATTTTTCAGACTCTTCCTTCTTGGATTCTATCTACTCTTGGAATGAATTTAACCGAAGATCTTTAACAATGAATACAGTTGACATGGTAATTGTTTCATTTCTCTGCTACAACAAATATATACATTAAAAGTTAGTATTAAAGATATTAATGTTTTTATTCTGTTTCAGTGGACTACTTAGCTTTCGTCAAAACTATGCTTACCAGGAAAGTGACTTATTTTAATGTTATATATAATGTATATTTCGTTCAGAATTGTTTAAACCTTTATAATAATTTCTTATCGGTAAAAGTAACTTGCGCTCGACATGTTATAGATTGGCGACATTAAATGATTTGTTTTTCTATATCTCCATAAGTCATATACGTGGTTTAGGTATTAGAACATTAACTGATTTTGTTTGAATAGACCGCATTTATTAGAATTAAAACATTTTTCTCATGTATACATTTTTTTACGAATTTTTTTTATATTGCAATATATCTCATCATATATCATATATTTATATATGTATTACAGTGTTGGACAAAATTTAATAATGACAAAAAAGTAATGATTAAAATATTAACTAATCTATGTGGATGACTACTGACTAATTATTTTAAACATCGTCATAATTAATCTTAGTTGTAGCCAGCCCGTGCCGACTTCGTCCCTACTTTTGGTCATATGTTGCCGACGTCCGCTATGTGGCTCTTCAGTCAATTACGATCGCAGCGTCTTATGAGCGTACCGTAGAGCTTTCGGAAAAAGCGTAACGGGTTGGCACAGGAGCAAGAGGGGTCTCTTACTATAACCAATCACTGTTCTTTGTCAAGCTGAGGCGCTCAGTGAGTTGACCGTTTCGACCAATCGCACGCTAAAGTCGAACATGTGCGCGATCGTCGAAGCATTAGCAATGGAATTTACATCGAGTAAGAGTGAATTTTTGTCTGGTATATTTTAGAAGAGAAAAATCATGGTTCATGCAAGAAAATGTTACGTGCCCGATTGTGAACATAATAAGCGATCAGCGGAATGCAGTTTTTTTAAATTTCTGATGAATCCATCAAGGTAAGTGATTAAAAATGTCTATAACCTTATCATTTACAACATATCAATTAGTATAATACAGAGTAAGTAATTTAAATATAAAAATACTTCAGACATTGTTTACATGAATACATTTTGTGATACAGATGCAAACCTGGGTACAAAACTTAGGAGTGGAAGACTTTGCTTATCGACCGTTCTATGATTTCATCACCTTTAACATAATAATATTTTTCAGACGCTTGGTTCTTGGATTCTATCTACTCTTGAAATGAATTTAACAGAAGATCTTTAGCAATGAATACGGTTGACATGGTAATTCCTTCATTTCTCTGCTACAAGAAATATATAGATTAAAAGTTACTATTAAAGATATTAATGTCTTTATTCTGTTTCAGTGGACAACTTAGCTTTGGTCAGAAATAGGCTCACCAGGAAAGTAACTTCTTTCCATATTATTTATGGTACTATCTATTCTTTTATTCTGTTTCAGTGGACTACTTAGCTTTAGTCAAAAATATGCTTAAAATAAAAAGAAAGTAACTTTGTATAGAGATAGAGTCGAGAGATTAGAGAACTGATTCGTAAGCAATGAGATGAGATAGGTGAAAAAGATCTTTATAGAGAGAAAAATAGAGCGATGTGTTTATTATGAAAGTATACGTCGTACTGACGGTCGCGAGCGTTCAGCACGTTTACATAGACGTTAGTATTTGATACATTTAAATAGACAAAGAGATGCGAGCGATGACGTAGACAGTAAACACGGGAACGGTTTCGGCAAGAGAAATATTCGAGCGGTATCGAGTATGTACAAGGTAGCGATGGCGCGGCTAACAGCGCGAGCACGAACAATTTAACTATTTCGCTCCAACATTTCCGCCCGCCTCGACGACGTATGCGCGTCGTCGAAACCGTGAAAAAAACAATAGTATATTAAGGTTTATTGTTCTGAGATATCGAATCCGCAACGGGCAGAGGACAGAGTTTCACTATGGGCCTCTTGAGCGTAGAGGTTCGAGTTCGTACGGTAGCAACGCGAACGAGATTGTCTTTACCGGGATGCACTTCTATTACACGCGCGAGCGGCCACTTAGACGGCGGATATCGTTCGTCCACAACGAGAACTAGAGAGCCGATTTTTATAGTCACTCGGTTGACGCCACTTCGTGATGCTTTGGAATCGCTGGAGGTACTCCGTAGACCAGCGTTGCCAAAATCTTTCAAGCATCTGGCGGAGCAATTGCCATCGAGAAAGGCGCGATTCCGGTAGCTTGATTATAGCGGGTTCGGGAATCGTGTTGAGGGAAGTTCCGACCAGAAAGTGACCTGGAGTAAGAGCTTCGACGTCCGCGGGATCATCCGAGAGCGGGCAAATAGGACGCGAGTTAATCACCGCCTCTACTTGCACCAACAGTGTAGAGAATTCTTCGTATGTGAGGAGCGTATCGCCGACGACGCGCTTGAGGTGAAATTTCACCGACTTCACGGCCGCCTCCCATTTTCCTCCGAAGTGAGGTGCAGCGGGAGGGTTGAACGTCCACTTCGTGCCGTCGGTTGCGAGGAGGTTCGCGAGATTATCGAGTTCGCGCGAGGAAGAGTCGAAGAGACGTCGAAGTTCGGCATCGGCGCCGACAAGATTCGTGCCGCAATCGCTGGTCAGCGTCGCGCAAATTCCTCGGCGACCCGTGAATCTCTTGTAGGCTGCCAGAAATCCTTTCGTCGAGTAGTCGGTCGCGAGTTCGAGGTGTACAGCCGATGACGAGAAACAAACGAATACGACGAGACAGCCTTTGTAAGTCTTCGCCGCCCGCCCTCTCCACGTTTTCAAGTTGAACGGTCCCGCGTAGTCCACTCCAGTATGTAGAAACGGGCGCGGCGGTTGCGTACGAGAGACGGTTAATTGTCCCATCAACTGAGTCGCGGTGATAGCTCGTTGTCGAGCGCACGTTACGCAGCGCAAGACGAAGCTGCGTACTGGCGCACGACCTCCGATTATCCAATACGAGCGTCTTAACGTTGCGAGCATAACTTGAGTTCCTCCGTGAAGAGTCTGGCGATGAGCGTGATCGAGCACGAGACGAGTAAAGACGGAGTCGCGCGGTAAAATCAGAGGATGCGTTGTATCGGGATCGAGAAGAGCGTTGCGAAGCCGCCCGCCAACGCGAAGCATTCCGTTCGAATCGAGAAACGGTACGAGTCGAAGAAGCGGATTCGATTGCGTAATCGCGTCGCCTTGCGAGAGTCGCTGCATTTCAGATGCGAAGTAGCCTTGCTGCGTGGTCTTCACCCAAAAGAGACGAGCTTCGTTTATCTCCTCCGGTGTTAGCGGTGACGCGGACGAGCGTTGATCGCGATATCGAAACCGAGAGGCGGCACGAAAACACCATGCGGTTACGCGGAGAAGACGCGTGAGTCGAGAGTATCGTTCGACGAGATCCCACACGAGTGCGGATCGATTGGCGGTCGCGTGAGTCACAGTTTTTGAACGTTCTTCGAGATCGACGTCTCCTGGTGGAGGAACCACCGATGACCAGCATGTAGAGTGTCGACTGAGCCAAGCCGGACCTTGCCACCAAATCGAGTTTTTTGCGAGTTTCTTAGGAGATAAGCCACGCGACGCGAGGTCCGCTGGATTTTCCTCTCCGGGTACATGGCGCCATCGCGCTTCCGGTAGCGTTTCGTGCACTTTAGAGACTCGATTGCGTACAAAATCTTTCCAGCGCGATGGATGCCCCTGAATCCAGAAAAGTGCTGTCGTAGAATCGGTCCAGAGGTAGACAGGAACATCTTCCAACTTGAGAACTTGACGTATTTGCGAGAGGTGACGTACAAGCAGTACCGCGGCGGAGAGTTCGAGACGCGGCGTAGTTATTCGGATCGTTCGCGATCGTTTACTCGATTCTGACCCTTTCTTGATCGGAGCGACTTTAGATTTCGCCGATACGAGTGCGATTCGTACGTCATCGAGATCGTAAATGACACGGACGTATAGAACAACACCGAGTGCCGCGTGCGAAGCGTCGGAAAAACCGTGCAATTCGAAACCGAGAGCCGACGGCGATAGTCCGAGCCATCGAGGAACCGATATTCGCGAGACGTCCTTGAGTTGCCGAGCGTATTCGTTCCATTTAGATGCGAGATGTTGTGGCAGAGGATCGTCCCAGCCGAGTTGCGCTGACCAGAGCTCTTGCATAAAGATTTTCGCGCGAACGATAACGGGAGCGAGCCAGCCTAGCGGGTCGAACAGCTGAGCGATGCACGACAACACCGCACGTTTCGTGATGACGACAGACTCCTTCGCGTCCTTAAACGTAAACACAAACACGTCGGATCGTTGTTGCCATGTGAGACCGAGAGCGCGGTAAGACGGTCCGTCTTCGAGTGCGAGAGAGAGAGAAGATTCACGATCAGCTGACGCGATACCTGCGAGTAATTCGTCGCGACTTGCCGTCCATTTTTGTAGCGGAAAGCCGCCCGCCTTGAAGAGTCCGATGAGCTGATGCATTTTTTCACGTCCCTCGTCGAGGCTGTGCGCGCCGGAGAAGATGTCGTCGACGTAGGTACTTTCTTCGATCACTCCTTTGGCGGAAGGAAAACGATCGCCTTCGTCCGCGTCGAGCTGACGAAGAGTTCGATTCGCGATAAACGGAGCTGAGGTGAGACCGTACGTTACGGTAGAGAGTGCGAACGTTTCGAGTGCACCGGTCGAATTGCGCCATAAGATTCTTTGGAAATCGTGATCGTCCGAGTGAAGTCGAATTTGCCGAAACATTTTCGCGATGTCTGCGGAAAAGACGAATTCGAATGACCGCCAGCGAGTTATGACGTCCGCGAGATCGGTCAACAACTTCGGACCTTCGTGCAGGTAGTCGTTGAGCGAGACGCCTTGATCGGTTTTTTGCGATCCGTTGAACACGACGCGGTATTTAGTCGTAGAGCTTGACGGTCGAATCACGCAAAGATGCGGCAGATAATACGCACGTGCGTGTCGCGAAGGAGCTTCCGAAGTACGATACATATGACCGAGGCTTTCGTATTCGTTTAGAAACTTCGAATAAGCGGCGTGCAACTCCGAGTCCGACGCGAAACGCTTCTCCATTCGCGTAAGCATTTTGAGCGCTACCGTTCGAGAATCACCTAGATTTTCTGGCGGATTTTTGAAGGGGAGTCGTACGACATATCGTCCTTCCGAGTTCCTCGAGTGCGTGGTCGCGAAATGTTCTTCACATTGAGCGTCTTCGAGAGAGTATTTTTTTGAGTCGTTCGTGAAAACTTCTTCTTGCATCCAGAACCTTTGTAATAGTTCGGCGAGATCGTCATCCGGTAAACATTGGAGACTGTGGACGTTTGCGTTAAGCGAGGTATGAGTCGCAATCGGTACGTTCCCCGAGAGTATCCAGCCTAGAGATGTTTTTTGTGCGATAGGAGCCGCGGTTGGACCTTTTCGCATGCCTTCTTCTAGGAACAAACCGTAGACGTCGGCTCCGAGTACGAGATCGATGCGTCCTGGCCTTGAGAAGTCCGGATCCGCGAGTTCGAGATCCTTTAGATGTGGCCAGCGAACGTCCGATATTTTGGTCGACGGCAGGTATCCCGTGAGTTTCGGCAGGACAGAGGCGCGTATTTCGCACGAGAACGACGGTTGTACGCGAGAGTGGAGGCTGATCGTGATGGAGCCACGAGACGAACGCGGCGAATCGGCGCCGATACCGACGATCGGAATCGAGGATCGCGAGCACGGAAGTCGGAGACGCTGAGCGAGCGATTCGGTTACGAGAGAAATCTCCGATCCTTGGTCGAGGAGAGCGCGTGCTTCGAGTATTTCTCCGTAACGCGAGATGACCTTGACGACGGCGGTGGCCAAAAGAACGGGAGGACGCTCGTCTGCTCCGATTTGAGCAACGTTACTCGTAGCCGGTCCACTCGTCTTCGGTTGTTCGAAACGCGAATTCGACGCTTCCGAAGTTGTCGCGGTCCTTGTCGATTGCACTGGTGCTTGAGCGATGGTAGCGGGAGGCACGACCGTGGAGTTGCGGTGAATCGACGTGTGGTGTTGAGCACCGCACGTTCGGCATCGTTTTCGCGTTCGGCAAGCTTTCAGTTGATGCGGTCCTAGACAGTTGAAGCAAAGTTTCTTCTGTACGAGAAGGTCATGACGCTGATCCGTTGTTTTGCTTAAATAGGCGGGGCAAGACGAAAGATAGTGGTCAGCTCCGCAGAGAGCGCACGCCTGTGCGAGAGGAGACGTGGCGGTAGCGAGATGCGTCTTGACACTTCCTGGTCGAGAAGTTGAAGGAGCTTGCGCGGCGATGCGCGTTTTTCCAGCGGTTCGCTCGTACGCTTGTAGAGACCGAGCGCGCGCGATTAAAAACTTCTCGAGTTGCTTCCACGTTGGAGGTTCGGTGGAGTCTCCGAGTTCGCGTTCCCAATCCTTTATCGAGGCTGCGTCGAGTTTACGTACGGTAAGGTAGACCACGATGTCATCCCAATTTTCTATAGGACGTCCGAGTGCGCTGAGAGATCCGAGAGCTTACTTGACGTCCGAGTGCAGTCGTTCGATGTCCGTAGCCGATTCGCGGGTGAGCGGTTTCGGCGAGATTAGAGCGTGGAGAGCGGTGTCGAGTAGCAAGCGTTTGTTATCATAAAACGCCACGAGATCGTCCCAAGCCATTTGAAAGTGGCCTTCCGTCAACGGTACGTTTTTAAGGCGTTGAGAAGCACTTCCGGTCAAACTCGACTTCAAATACTGAAGTTTTTCCACGTTCGAGATCCTCGTATTAACGCGAACTAACGAGGAGAAGAGGTCACGAAACGGAACCCATTCGACGTAATCGCCGTTGAACTTCGGAAGGTCGATCCGAGGAAGACGAGGTCCTAGAGGCGCGTCGAGTCCGTGTACGGGCGCGGGCACGGGAGGAGGATTCGCGCGAGCTGCTTCGGTCGAAAGTCTGTCGAACAGAGCGGTCATCGTTTCTTCCGCATCGAGAAAATTCTCTTCGCATTGCGAGAATAACGACTCCGTGAAATAAGGTAGATTCGCGACCTTCTTTTGCATTTCTGCTTGGAGCGTGACTTTGCCGGCGCAGATGATGTCGTGATTTGCCTGAAATTTCTCCCATTTCGTCCTGAGAGCTTTGAGGCGACCTTGCACTCTTTGATGGACGATATTTTCCGCGCCTATCTTCCGCAGGTTTTCCACCGCGCGAGAAATAAAACCGAAGAGCTCGTTTTGTTGCTCGAGGAGATAATCTAGGTTCGTCGAACTCATTTTGGAAGCACTTAGAAGAGCACACGTCACTAAAAACGATCACGCTTTCGAGATCGTCGAGGTCGAATTTGAATTAAACCGTCACCGGGAGCCACACCACTCGCGTAAACACCGGCTAACGGTCTTGCGAACAACGAGTACGAAAAAAAAATAGAGAGAAGACTGCACTTTTTATTTGAGCTTATCGTTCGAGTATCGAGGATGATAGTTCACTCGCGTGACGAATCGAGTTCGTTAGAGAATTTCGTAAACGAATCGATGAGGACGAAACGAAATCGCACGAGAGAACTTCACGAGATCTTTTCCACACTACTTTTTAACACAGGTGCTTACAGAATCCGGCTCGAAGGACCAGCAATGTATAGAGATAGAGTCGAGAGATTAGAGAACTGATTCGTAAGCAAGGAGATGAGACAGGTGAAAAAGATCTTTATAGAGAGAAAAATAGAGCGATGTGTTTATTACGAAAGTATACGTCGTACTGACGGTCGCGAGCGTTCAGCACGTTTACATAGACGTTAGTATTTGATACATTTAAATAGACAAAGAGACGCGAGCGATGACGTAGACAGTAAACACGGGAACGGTTTCGGCAAGAGAAATATTCGAGCGGTATCGAGTATGTACAAGGTAGCGATGGCGCGGCTAACAGCGCGAGCACGAACAATTTAACTATTTCGCTCCAACAAACTTCTTTTGATATTATATACAGTTCTATGATTTCACTTACCTTTATCAGAATAATATTTTTCAGACTCTTCCTTCTTGGATTCTATCGACTCTTGGAATGAATTTAATGGAGGATCTTAAACTATGTCATTTATATGGTGCTAATAAAATATTAATTGTACAAACGTACCTCCATATTGATAAAATAGTTTTAATTATCCATATGCAATATACAGTTCCTTATATTATTATAAAGATTTGCTCCACTATTTAAGTTTTGAAAAAAAATTTGTAAAGAATTGGATTCGCAATGTTTGGATTAATAAATTACTTCGACATCGTGAAAACGGAGCATTGTCATTTTAATTACCTTATAACTTTACCTAATAACGACAAGTATTTAAGACAAATAATGCTAGATAATATGTTAAATGTGTTACAGCCATAACTTTGATACTGTGGGCTCCACGACGCCAGATGGAGCCACCGTCGCAGAGGACTCAGCAGTCACGCCAACAACTGTGTTGTTAGGAACTCCTTGTCGCTAGGGGAAACAGAAGCGCGCAGCGACGCCACCAGTCCGCTTTTCAACTGTTACCTTTTTCGCTTGTTTTCTTCCTGTTTGGACGAGTTTCGTTCATTCCTTTTTCAGCCTAGTTACTAGCATCACGCAGTTTGTCTGTACTTAACTCAATCTACGATTACCACTTAATTCTTGTTAAATTGTTGAATAGCATTCAGCACTTTCTTAATCAAAAAATATTCTTATTATTTTCTTTTTAGTAGAACAAATAAAAGTTGGTTTTTAAAGTTTTTTATTCATATAACTTAATTTTTTTATTTGTGTAAAAAAATCGAGTAAAAATATTAAAAATATAGAAACCTTGGATATATATATATATATTTATTTTCTAGTAAATTTAACAAACTTATATTTAACTATTAACTACAAACTATACTAAAACTTATAAATATATAAAACTAACTATACTAAGTTATTCTAACAAAATAATTTTCTAATTTATATCTATTTTGCAATAAATTTACAAAAACTTAAAACTATTTATTACTAAATATTTCTATTTAAAACTAACTATACTAAAACTTATTAATATATAAAACTAACTATACTAACTTATTCTAACAAAATAATTTTCTAATTTATTACAGACTAACGGCAGTTAGGCCTGTCCGTCGCAAAAAATCGGACTAACACCGGTGGTATATTTACAGCAAAATCGTAAATTTGAAGGGAAGGGGAAACCTTAAATTGCTAATATCTCATCGACGCGAAGTGCTACATAATTTTGGTTTGTTTCATCGTAAGCCTGGAACTTTTTCCTTTTCGTTGATATATAATTTATTAGGATCGCGGCTTCCAATAAGTTAATAATCTAATTTATGTGTTTTTAAATTTTATGAAATATCAATTTTATCAGTCTTTTTTTTCCGACCTTTTTCGTTAACATTGCGAGTATATCTATATATATCGAATTTTGTACAGTTTCCTAAATTCGCCGTTGCCGGCGAGTTAGAAAAAGCCAGTGGAGTTAGCGTCGATATCAGGTGGAAATCTAGCTAGCGCTGGAATGTTTAACATGTCGATATTCTTAACCTATCACATTTTATTTATTTATTGTACCCGTCGGTATTATCATAATCTTCCTTGTCTATAGAAACGTAGACATGTGTGGTTAGAAGGGATAATTAAGGAAGGCAGTAGACTTCTATCTCATTAATTGAGAACGTGGTTAATTCTATCGAAGTTTTTAGATAACAAGAAGTTGCTAATTTTTCGTTATAACGTCCTTCACACGCAGGAGGTACAGGGTAGTGGTTATCAAGCAGGTTAGAAACACGTACTTACTAATTTTAATCCCATTCGACATATTAATAAAGATATGAACTAACTATTCCTTATGTAATCATTTTTCAGATAATTTTAATTTTTTACTTCATTAGAAGATTCGAATTAGTAATAAGTAAAATTCGCTGTGTGTAAACGTATAGATGAGTTCATTTGGTTACGTTCCGAGAGTTTCTCAGAGCGGAGCGAACTATCATATCTTCGTAGACGTTTTTATGAATAATATTGCAACAAGTCTGAATGTATACCACATCTGTTATGTACTTTTTCGGTAAATTTTTCCATCATTGTACATCTATTCCATCGATTATATACATTGTAATATAATATATCATGTCCTCTAGTTAACCTGGTACCCTCGAAAAAAGTCGTAGTATACGACCGGAACGTCGGCAATCTTCCTCGAAATGCATAATTTTCATTTGGAATCACATGGATTTCTTTGCTCTAAAAGCATTCAATTTCGGATCCCTAAGAGTTTTCTAGTGAGTACGCACTCAAGAACACTATTAAGTATGAAAGTAGCTCAAAAATCGCCAAAGATCGTCAAATGGAGCTTAGGTATGTACTTTTCTTGGAGAGACAATAGAAAATAATAACATCATAGTCTACGTATGTAGAAAAATAAATAACAATAGGAATGTTACGTGGGCCGTCGCTGTAATTTATATTTGCTCTTATTTTTAAATTGAAACAAGAATTTTTTATTATAACAAAATTATGTAAAATCATACACAAATAACATTAAAAATGTAAAGTGGGCCGTCGCTGTAGTTAATATAAACAATAAATCGTGCTTTTTCTTGCTACATAAAGATATTAAATCAATGATGTGTCGCATCTTTATTAATAACTTTTTATCAAATATCTATAATTTCAATTTCCATATTGGTTCTTTAGACCCATGTTAAACATTGTTGACTTCATAAATTACACATTCTCCTTCAAACAATTTTACTAAAATAACAATCTCTGTAAAAAACCTTGTACAAAGTACGCGACGGCCCGCTTTTTTTCGAAAAATGAAAAAATACAACCTGGCAATCGGCGAAGCCTACTTTTTCGTATTTAAGAATTGAATGAATGGAAGCATGGGGTGGAGCAACTCTAGCGCAGGAAAATGAACTATGTACTTGATTCAGGTTATTATACGGTTATTTATGAACTAGGAAACAATACAAATTAAATAAATTCATTAAAATGTTTAATAAATTAAATATTATTATAAATGCACCGATTGGTTTAAATTTTAGATTGAAGATAAGTAAAATACATTTTTGTATCCCTACTGTATCTACATAAACAATTTTACAAAATTATCTAAAAACTGTATATGGGTAACTTTCGAAAAATTAGAATTATTTATTATCTAAACAAACATGTTAAATATTGTTCCTGGATTGATAGATGTACCAAAATGTTATATTATATTTAACGTTTACGAAGAAAGCGGGCCGTCGCGTACTTTGTACAAGGTTTTTTCATAATAAAGAACATGATGGCGATTTACGCGCTAAATCAGCAAGTAGATGTACCATCCATCTTGGAAAGCCTTCCTGCAGATATACATTGGCCAATGACGATTTATACCCGACTCCGCCCTTCTTCTTTCCACCTCTTTTGGTCCCGAGTCTATAAAGGGCGTGCAAGTCGCCGCCATAAGCAGAATAGCTTGAAGATCTCGGCGACATCGACAGAAGCTTAAAAATCTAAAGCGAAAGTAAGTGTTCCTTTCATAATATTAAAAGTTAGTTCATTCTTTTTAATAATTTATTCTCTTTTAATTTGTTATAGATGGAAGACAAAGGTGTCCAAGCTGGACGGAAAGAGAGTGGGGAAGAGCCGGCGGCATCTTCGTCGGCGGCGATTGCGGCAATACACGCCGAAAGAAAAAGAATGTGGATAAGGGCCACGTCGCCACCGCCGACGACGACGACGACGACGACGACGATCCCCACGATGACGACGACGACGACGAACCCCACGATGACGACGACGATGATCTCGACGACAACACAGACAACGGATATCTCATCATCATCTAGCGATGATGATATATCGCCGAAGGTAAGTTTGTCAAAAATAACATTTTTGTAAATTGTATAGATCACGGGACATCTCAGCGATACCAATAATCTCTTAATATTTGTGCAGGATCATGATTCTGCACAACCTTTCTTTATTTTTCGAAATATTTATTACAATATTGTTCTTACTTTCTGTGTCGATTCGAGTTGCATTTCCATGAGATGATATATGCGGATATGATTCGTTTTATACAATGTGTTCGCGTAACGATGCGCTAAGGAAGAAACTCCACGTTACTGCCAGCCGGCTGTTTTGTCATTGTACGTCTAATATAGAACGCTCAAGGTTTGAATACCTTTATTCCTTCTTTCTAATACGTTGTGGTAATCCGCGCTCGTAAGCCGGCTACCGGTTATCTTTGGAAGCGGAAGGAAGGTGGTGTTTGAGGTATAGATCAAAGCAAAAGCGATAGCACAAGTAGAACAAATGTTAAATACACGTCAACACACACAAGACGTTAGGGAACAGATGGACGAACAATTTACATTAATCACATTAATGATAGATAACTTACTGGAAGACGTACAAGACTTGACGCATTACGTAACAGACATACGCAAAGGACTAATAAACACCAACGTATTATCATTCGCGCAAATAATTCAATACTTGCAAGAAGCATTACCACACCTGCCAGTAGGTTTAAATTTTCCAATCCCCCTAGACATACAATCGGGATATCTTTTAGATCGGGTAACAGAAGTCAAAGCATATAGTCAGCAACGTTCGATAATTACTGTAATCATAATACCCATAATAAAAGTATAACAGACCGATGCTTTATCGTCTGTTCTCCTACTTGTACGTTTAAAGTTATCTGACACAGGGGCTTTTGCACTGTTAACCCTATTCCTGTTAATTCTATCTTTGTCGGGCTGGCTTTTGTTTTATTGTGCACTAACCCGATTTTTAAGAGTGTCACTTGTGCTCCTGAATCTACTAGCACAGTGGCGCGTCCGCTTATTAAATCTTTTGAGATAATTTTACAGTGATTTTTGCATTCTGTTGCTGTCATTACGCTATTTATTTTGTATCTTCCTACTTCGTCATTAGCTACGTTACTAGCGTTACTTGTGTTAGGTTGCGTTTGTTGCGCGTTTCGGTTGGTTGTCGTCGTCGTTTGTGATGTCGACGGTCTTTCGTTTGGTCTGTTAGTTAGTCTATTTTCTGGTCTAGTACGACAATTTCGCGCCATGTGCCCGGGCCGTCCACAGGTCAGACACACGATTTGGTCTCTACCGGGGCCCGTGCTTCCTGTACGATTTGGGGTATTTCGCGGGTTTATTCTAGTTTGCGCATAGCAATTGTTAGTTGTGTGCCCTATTCGGTTGCAATTTCCACATCGAGGTGGGGAATTCTTTTGAAATGGGTCCTCATTTTGGGACGATTGCGTGTATTCATAACTTTGACTTTCTCCGTACTTTATTTCTGCCTCTGAGGCTCCTATAATCGCGTCTTCCAGGGTTTTGTACCCTCTCGATTGAACGATAGTCGCTGCACGTCCCTGCAAACCGTTTTCAAAAATAACTTGAGCTTGTCGTTTGAGAGTGGCGGTTATAGCATTGTATCCCGCTTCATCTGGTTCTGATTCGATGGTTAATCTGACTAATAGCATGTGAAGTTCTTCTACGCGCCGTCCAAAAGCTTGCGCGCTTTCTCCCGGCCTTTGCCGACTTTTATTTAACTCGATTTGCACGGACGCTAGCGACCGTCGGTCTAGAAATACTTTTTCTAGTGCTATTTTAAATTCCTCATAAGTATCAAGTTTTTTATATCGCATTTCTTGGTGCGCCTTTCCTGCTAATTTTACGCTTTTAATTGTCCTGAAAAGTTTCGGTTTGTCTGCTTCATTAACTAGTTCGAGCGCACATTCGCATGTCTCTAAAAATTCGGATACTCTGACCGCAGGGCCTCCCGTAAAAACTTTTACGCACCTTAGTGCTTCTGAGATAGTCATATCTCCGTCCGCCATTTCCGGGCTTCGTACGTCTAACAGAGAAAAATCTAATCGTTCTATCGGGTATTCTCGTCTGATTTCTATTCGGTCACTAATCGGTGATTGTAATCCCGATGCACCGTGGTCTGATTCGCTAAGATCGCTATCCGTACAGAGATGCTTTACAGCTGTCGCGGACAATTTCCTACGTTTACATTCGCTTTCTGGGGTGGTAAATATTAATTTTACGTCGAAAAACGATTCGAGTGATCGACTAAAATGCCGTTTGTCTGGCAGGAAATATACTTTTGCGGATTTGCCCTGGTCGGACATACGGTCGCTACTTTTACGTTTGTCTTGCGTGCTGAGCTAGGTGTGGATGTTACTCACAGTAGAAGTGTTCGCCACATTCTGCTGGGCTGCCGCCGTTGCTGTCACCTGTTCGCTGGGAGTTGGCTGCCCTATCTCTCGTTCTCCGCGCCGTCCGCAGATAAGCTCGGTGAACTGGCTCGTGCCGTAAGCTGAGCTGTCGATAAGGCTCGTCTCCTCCTTGTCGCTCGTCCAGTCGTCTACTTCCTCGTATAAACCTTGGCTGCCGCCTGGTGTTAGATTGCCTGGTCTGCTTCCTCCGTCTCGGTGTAGTTTACACCGTCCTTCACCTTGGCCTTTGCTTCTTCTGGCGATAACTGCCACGTATTTGCAAAAAAATTTTTTGCAAAACGATCCCACTCGCTGCCACCAATGTGGTAATCCGCGCTCGTAAGCCGCCTACCGGTTATCTTTGGAAGCGGAAGGAAGGTGGTGTTTGAGGTATAGATCAGGTTCTTCGTGAGTATAAGTATGACTTTTATTAAATAACTGGTTATTGGTGAGGCACAAGTAACCCTCCTAACTCTTTGCTCGCTCTCGATGATCTGTCTATTCGTTTCCTTATTTCTGTGCGTGCCACTCCTTAGCGTTCGGCGCTAAGAAGGGAGAATCGCTGAATTGCATCTTAGGCTCGGGACTCGCAATGTCCAGGCACTCGGGTGATGCAATGCTTATACATTACTTTTTGGTCGCCTTTTCGGAAGGCGGCCTTGAATACGATACTGCTGTGTCGCTTAGGCGACTCGCGGGTACAACAACGTAATGAAAAATAAAAGCTTGTAAAAAATGGCCAGCTGGACGAAATGTGGGGTTTCTTCTTCAGCAGATCGCGACACGAATAAAAAGTATAATACGATCATATCCGTACATACAAACTGTGCGACAAGCCACAACATGGAAAATAACAAAAATGTTGTAATAAATGTGTTGCAAAATAATAAGGAAAAGTTGCGCAGAATTAGGATCCTGGCAATATATTAAAGAATCATTGAAATCGCTGAAGTGTATCCCGTGATCAGATCAGCGTAATTACAAAATAAATGCTACTGTTACGAGAAATTTCGAAGAAAATAGAAATAAAATTCGTGATTTTTAATATCTATTTTTTCTTATTTTTTAGCAATTTCTAAAAATGTTAAAATACTTTGATGAAAATGGTGTCCGCCTGCCACGAAAGGGCCACAGGAGGCGCCACGAAGAAAATAACTGGGCGTGGAGCCAAGGAAGGGGCCAATGGGAGGTTGGGAGAGGCAGGGGGGGGGGAGAATAGCTCAGCCAGAGGTGCCCGCGCGCCCAGGGGTATCCGCGCCCCCAGGGGTACCTGCGCTTCCAGGAGTACCCGCGCTTACAGGGGTGCTGGCAGGGACTTTGATAACGCAGAAAATAGCCAAGGTGCTCAAACAAGTACACCGTCAACAACGATGGCCTATGAAGGTGGGCAGGTTGCCGGCGCCCCAGCGAGGGGCACTACAAATGTTACGGCTGCATCACAGGAACGCGGAAGCACAACGACAAAATATATTAGTGTCTACTTTTAAATGATCGTTATTTATATATATTTTTTTTCATGTATTTTTTTTCATCTAGTTTATTATATATATTCTATTTCATGTATTTTATTTCATCTATTTTGTTATATCTGTTTTATATCTATTTGTAAAAATAAATTTTTTAATTTTATATCTATTTTTACTTGTATCTTTCTTTTGTTAAATGTATATGTCGCAGCCGGATTGTAAAATCCGCCGTATTACAAAACGGCTAGCCGCTTTACAAAACGGCTCAGTTTTGTAAAGCGGCTAGTAGAGGTTTAGGCGGATTGTTGTAGCGACGCGTTGACAATAGGGCGGCTCACGTTTAGCCGTAATGATGGCTATTTGCAATGCAAGGTGTATTCCCGTTTTCATTACATAAATAAATTAAAAATTAAATGAATAATTAAAATAAACCAAAAATTGTTGTTATTTTTAGATAACGGTATTTTCTTAATAAAAAAATCGTTGCTCGACATTAGTTTCAGTTATATTTATTAATTTATTATTAACCCGACCATACCCAGACCCAACCCAAACGTAACTAAGGTTGCGGGAGAGGTTGTGTCTTGGTTGCCTCGATAGATATTACCTATTTCATAGGTGAAAGCAGGTTAAAACGAAAGCGGCGGTTGAATAATTCGGCGGATTCGGCGTTTTGCAAAACGGCGACACGACATTAAGCCGGATTGGAAAAGGAAAAACGCCATTACAATATGTCTGATCAACGTTCAGCCGCATTAGAATCCGCCTAAACCTCTACTAGCCGTTTTACAAAACTGAGCCGTTTTGTAATACGGCGGATTTTACAATCCGGCTGCGACATATATACCTATTCCAACCTACTGTAACAGCCTCCTACTTTCCTCCCCTTATACATAATTAATAAAAATTACTGTATATTAGTATTATTTTATACAACAAAATGATGTTAATTATAACGCTGAGTGCAAAACTCTGCTATTGAATATAGGACTCCCGATCCGACATTAGCGATGTTGCCACGTTTTTCAGTGCGGCTACTACTATAACCGGCTGTGGCGTTACTGTCGGGGGCAGGTCCCAAATCGAGCAATGGCGGAAGGCAGAAACGACAGAAGAAAAAGAAGGAATAGGAAGGAAGCGGTGGGAGGACCAATCGACGCTACTCGCAATTGTGATTCGTCGATTGGTCCTCCCACCGCTTCCTTCCTATTCGTTCTTGTTCTTCTGTCGCTTCTGCCCTCCGCCATTGCTCGATCCGGGACATGCCCCCCAGCACCCTCCAGTAGGGATGGAAAAATAAATGAATAGATAGTATGCCTATGTAGTATGCTGCTGAATGTCAGATATCGATATCTGCGATATGTCAAATATCGATTTATAAATTTTTTTAATTATACAAAACATCCACATGCTGTTCGAATATCTGTTGATGTTTTCGTTTTAGATGGTTTCGTCGATTGGAAATATTGTTACATGTTTTTATTCTTTTACAACAAATATTACATTCTGCAATCTCAGTGGATATTTTGGTAAAAAATTTCCGTAATGTTGATTTCGCCATATTCTCACTGACTTATTCTGTTTGCTGGTCCAATATAAGGACAGAAAAATATCGATGCTTTATCGATATTAAAATATCGTTATATTTTTTGAATATATACCTTCGAGAGCAATGCTCAGAGACCCTGTATATGAACTGAGTATTGTAAATATATATGATTGTAAGAATCAAGTTTCATTTCAAAATTGCCGGGCTGTAATGAAATATATTCATCTATTACATGTTATTATTATATATTGATTTCTTATTATTATATTTGACTATTGATACTAAAGCAATAACCCTCCATGAATTAGGGCAATAAAAAGATCTAGGTAATCCTAATTTAGCTTGATCGTTTGTTAGTGGCTCAACCGCATTAATTTTTCAATACGCAAATAAAAAATATGTACCACATAACTGTTTTTTATTAAAACACAATTACATATTTACTTGTAAAGCGACACAATTATTGATTTTATTGAACATTTATTTCATACGTTTTTTACGTTTTCGTACATTCATATACTTTATATTTCACTTTGAACTATTAGTACAAATTTTTCTTGAAAATTGCACACGACGTGACATATTACAATTTTGAATACACGGGGCCCCTTGCAAACATTACGTCTCCGCTGTACCTCTACGACAACGCCGCCACAGGTACTGGCTGAAAGCTCCAGGCGACGATTCCGTATCGGTGTGACGGCGATTTTTGCCGCAAAATAGCGGCCTCAAAATAGCTGGACTTTCTGATGTCAATGTGTCAAATGAAAGATCCAATCCTAATTAAGTGTTGCTCCGTGCCCGATTTTTGAAATTGTCCCTTAAAAATTATAACTAACCGATGGTATGCATGTGTGTGTGTAAGAACAGTGTGTGAGTGACGTACCGCTGATCCTCTCTCATTTAGTTATAATTTTTAAGGGACAATTTCAAAAATCGGGCACGGAGCAACACTTAATTAAGATTGGATCTTTCATTTGACACATTGACATCGAAAAGTCCAGCTATTTTGAGGCCGCTATTTTGCGGCAAAAATTTTCGCTTCACGGACACAAAATCCTAGGGTAAAACCGTCCATGATGGCCGCTTGGCGGCGCGTCGTTACTTCCGGAATGATTCCCCTTAAGAGATAATATGTAAGCTTTTGAAGCTAATATGATCGTTTTGAAAACAAATATTGCAGCTTTGGGAGCTAATATGGAAGCTTTGGGAGCTAAAAGAGCTTCGGGAGCAAATATGTTAACTTTGGTAGCAAATGTAGCTTGTGGAGCAAATATATGGTAGCGCCGGTCGCAAAATGTAGCTTTGGGAGCTATTATTTCGCGTAATATAAAATTTTCAGTCCAAAATGTCAAGCAAAAGTGATACATGGAAGCACTTTGTAAAAAGAGGATCAAGTGGCATATGCAAATATTGTCACATAGAAGTGAAAACTTGTCGAAACGCTACAAATTTACGCAACCATTTATTACGTAGACATCCAGGTATTAAGACTGTAAGTCAACGAAAACAGGTGGTGGCAATTGATGGTATTGATGGCGGCAGAAAACAAACTGTAGTGTGTACCCTATTCCTATAATATCCTACGTATCCCATTTTTATCACTACATGCTTGTTTAACAGATTACGTAGTCTTGGACTTCTATCCCTTTTATTGTATTACTTTTACAATTTAAATATAGTAATAACGAAACAAGGAAATTATATTTCTTTACAGACAAATAACAATATTAATATTGATACTCCATCAACGTCGCAAAAGGAATTTGGCGATGATGATGTTTTAAGTTTGGGCAATTCGAAAAACTATTATGATTTCGATGTAGAAAGTGTAGTGTCATCGTCAATAACGTCATTCGACAAGTCAAAACTTAACCGACTGACTATGGAGTCCTGTATTAATAATATTAAAGCGTTTAGCGGTAAGCCTCTTTTTATAATTATAATGAGTTAATTTGTCTGTTATGGGCATGTTTTATTGTTATGATCAGTGAAAGAGTTTTGTTTACTTTATTTGTAAATATATTATAGCTTCAATGTTTATTTTTTCAGTGAATGGAAATAAGCATGGGCAATTAAATAATGCAATTATGTTCATGATTTCCAAGGATACTCTACTATTAAATACAGTAGAAAAAGAAGGGTTCCGGTACCTCATGAAAACAGCTGTGCCCTTGTATAAACTTCCTTCGCGACGAACAATAACGGAAATGATAGACAACAAATACGATATCTTTGCATTGCAATTCAAAGAAAAACTATTAGAGGTAGAATCAATATGTTTGACTTCAGATGTCTGGACAGACATACATAATGCCAGAAGCTACATGGGTCTAACAGGACATTTTATATATAAAGGCGAATTAATGAGTATTAATTTTGGCGTGTCACATTTAACTGAGCCTCATAATGCGGATTACTTAAGTCAAGTAATAATATCAATGACGGAAAAATGGGGCATTTCAACTGAAAAAGTTGTGGCATTTATTACAGATAATGGTGCTAATATCGTCAAGGCTGTAACAAACATATATGGAAAACAAAAGCACCTGTGGTGTTTCGCACATACGTTAAATTTAGTCGCTCAGAGACCTTTTGAAGACAAAGGTGGCATTGAAAGCGCCAAGCAATTGCTGAACATTGTAAAGGATATAACTCGATACTTCAAGCAAAATATAAATGCAGCTGATGCTCTTCGTGAAATGCAAAGTGATACAGCAGTACCATTGAAATTAATTCAATCGGTTTGTACGAGATAGAACTCAATTTATTATCAAATGGCACGGTTATTGCAATTATCGAAGCTAATTGCTGCAATATTACTCAACCATCCGAAAGCTCCATCTATGTTGACAGCAACTCAACTAGATGCTATTAAAGATCTAATAAATATCTTAAAACCCATGGAAGCTGTGACAAAAGAAGTATCTGCAGAAAAAGACGTGACGTCAAGCAAAGTAATACAAATAGTATCTTGTCTTTTAGAAACATACAGTACAATGAAAACGGAAACAGACGTTGGCACTGCAACAATAAATTTAATAGTAGATGGATTAACAAGGAGATTTGGTACAGTGGAACAAGTACATGTATTAGCTGTAACAACACTACTGGACCCGAGGTTCAAGAAAATTCATTTTTCTGATAAAATAGCATGCTCAAGAGCTATTGACAAAATAAATAATATGATGATAGCTTCAAAGAAAGAACTGGAAAAAAGTTTAAGTCGTGAAGATTTAGAGAACAGTTCTGAGTGGCAGGCAAAAAAAGCGGAAGAACCTAATATTTTGGAATTCCATAACAAACTGGTAAAAAATCAGTTATCCTCAATTCGACAAGGAGGTCAAGGACAAGGCTTACAGGACGAATTGAAGCATTATTTGTCTCAGCCCATTGTTGACTTCAAAACGACTAATCCTATCATATATTGTGATAATCAAAAAAATTCTTTGTACAGCCCTATAAGGCCAATTGCAAATAAGTACTTTTGTATAGTTGGAACATCCGTTCCTTGTGAAAGACTCTTTTCTATTGCGGGAAATATTGCAACCGACGAAAGGAGTCGCTTGGATCCTGAGCGACTAGATAAATTGATTTTTTTAAAATCACTCGATCTAAAATATTGGGAAATGTAATATTTTTTCAATAAACGCATATCATTTACTTATTGTGTTTTACTTTTCCATTGCAATTTTTTACAGAGAACTTGTCCACCAACTCACCAAGCTTTTCTTGTAATCTTTCGATAGGTTAACAATGGATCGATTAATCGAAAATCGATCTTGCAATGCTCGATTTAATCGAAAATCGATACTATTGCGTTCGATTCGAAACGAATCGGAGATCGATTTTTTTCAAAGCGAATCGACATGCCTACATATAAGTCAAAGTTCCATTAAGGAATGACGCGAGTCCTTTGCATATAGCGATCGTAGCGTACCTAAACGTATCAATATATTGATTTTCACTCATTTCGATCATCTCCCGTAATTTTAGATGTGAGTCCAATTTATTTCCCTGATTGGTGCAAGCGATGCTATACTCGAAAATAGTCCAATCACGATGAATCTGCCTAACTCTGAAGTTTCTGTGATCTATGGGGGGCGAACCTAGCGGATTTTGCAATTTCGGCGACAAAATCTGATCAATTTTTAATTACGTGTGGAATATGGAATCGGATAGTGTTGAGTAATAATAAGGGGACTTATCTCGAAAAATTGTGTGTGAGACGAAGAGTTTACTTAACGGAATACATCGGCCACCGATTACAGCTACCATAAAATTTCAAATCCGACAGCTGTCAGATGATTTGACGAAAAGGTTATAAATACATGTAAAGACCTTATCAATTAACTGTAGTTTGCTTCTTACTTAATGTAGAACGTGGTAAACAATTTATTTTAAATATTTGTATGATTTTGTGAAGTTTTAAAGTAATTATAATGATGGTAATGATTTGTAGGATGCATTGTTAAGATATAAGACAGATGAACCTTGTGTACAAATTGAAGTACCTAATGTAGATTAACTTCAGGATTTTAAGAATTCTTTAACATTTAATTATGATGCTCCTTTTGATCTTTTGACTACACGGAAGTCAGGGCACGATAGGAAAAAGATCTAAAGTCAACTTCTAATCGAGTACGTATGTCCAATTTGATTGTTTGTGTATTTTTTTATATATATCGTGACGTGGTATCTTTGATACGCGCCACAAAATCTCTCCTCTCTCTCTAATCGAGCCGTAAGAAAAGTACACGCACGGAACCGGACAATTAGGGACCTGCGCTACCGATAGAAAGCGGGATCGAACGACTTCCGAGGCCTCGAAAAAGCGATTTCGAACCTTTTATTTATTATTTTCGATATCTTTCATGAATTGCAACTACTCCGAGAGAACCGACGAGATAATGACAACGAATTCGAGATAAAGGGCCGAGCGACGAACTCCGACGGAAAAGAGACGTTACAAAGAACGAACTTCGTCGCACACGAGAGAATCGACACGACGTAGAGAATCAACGAAAGCTACGAACAACGAATTCGACAACTGACTTCTTACACGAGCAAAGAACACGTGAAAGTACGAGAATAATCATCTTCGAAGTCTTCGTAGTCAACGTGCAGAGGAGCAACGCAACGAATTCGGAAAAGCAGCGAAAAGCGTGCGATAAAGTCGAAGAGAGCGAAAGAGATCTTACGCGTTCGAATTGCGCGCCTGCGAGGCGACAAGCGAGAGCGCGGATAGGTTAGGATCCGCAGGATCGTACGAATCCGTTCGGGTAGGTTCGGCCACCGTCGGCCAGCTCGGGAATTCGATTTTCGGGACAATAGATCCCGAAAAATTATTCTAGTTTCGTGCGCTGCAGAGGTTACAGGTGAGGGAATTTAACCTCAATTTTGAGTTTTTGAATACCGGTTCATCGGAGTCTGCAAAGAGTAGATTTCTTGATTAATTCGTTCTGGTAACTTGAAAATTATATCGATTTAGCTTCTTTTCTTATTTTCGTAAAGATTATTACCTTTTCCGGACACGCGAATCGAGCTTGCGAAGTCGTTCGGTCTCCGTGAAGAGACGATTTCTTTTATCGTAAAAATTTGTAAAGTACCGAATCCGTTTGCGTATCGGAAGAAATTGTATCGAATAATTTATGAAATTCGGAATTCGTATCCGAGATCTTTGTAAAATTCTTTTCTTGAGCGAGTCTTTATTAACCGTAATTCGAGAGAGTTCGGCCGGGACGAAACCGTTAGCGAATTCGAATACGGGAGAAATTGTAATTCTTTGATTTCTTTGATTCTTTTATTTATTTTGTATGAGACTCCGACAAACCGAATTATTATAGAATAAACCTGGATTTTATTATATTTCATATCTTGTGTCGTCTTTATTGTCTCGAGTAGAGAGTTATCGAGCCCCTAACCCTTCTGGTTACGAACGCGAATCCCTCTTTGGACAGAATCCTCTTTGGACAGAATCCTCTTTAATTTATTTAGCGTTCTGTTACCGACATTTTGTATCGAGAACTATCGTATTCCGCCTTCGAGAAATTATCTTCTATACCGTATCTTACTTTTTTGACATCGACAATCCGGGTGGAAACGATTCTCGGCAGGGCTTAACCCTTTCCCCCGACTTACGAATCCGCGAGAGGAGAGATTGTCGTTGCAATATCTACATTTATTAATAACATTTATATATATATATATATTCTATTCTAGGCAGGTGAACTTATTGGAGATAAAAGCTACATCATGGTCTGTACAAGATAGTTTCTCACTCTTTACACGTAAATATCAACTACATTAATTATAGAAAAAGTAGAATAATCAGTAGATATAATTAAATAATTACAATTTCTTTCTCATTTCAGATGATGGAATCTGTAGAGTATGTAGACGTTCCAGAAAGCTACTCAATCAGAGAGTGGGAAACAATTTGAAGACTATGGACAGAAATCTTCAATCTTTTCAAAAGTTTCTTATATACACATACAGATTCAAGAAGACAATAGATGTATAAAGAACATATTCAACTTATGTGTGAGTGTAGTCAGGTAACAAATCAGTTTTTATACAAACTATAATGTCTTATGTGTTTAAAATTATGAATTTATTAAACTTATTAAATTATTTTTAGGTTTCTATGGAATTATCGGTCAAAGTGTAATAGTTGAAGAATCTGCAGTTGGAATATCAGCAGGAAGGGTAACAAGAAGTTTAAAAATCAGTAGATTACTGTGGTGCAGATGCACAAGCATGGAGATTTTATTTTGTATGTAGAATTGTATTATCAATGTTTTAATTAATAAACTATATCGATATCATATCTACTGAGCATTGTCATTTCCAAATTACCTTATTAATCTCCAATATTACATAAATATTAGAAATATATCGTGTACCAAGAATTGTATAATCAACGTTTTAATAAATAAACTATTTCGTCATCATGTTAACTGAGCATTATCATTTCAAAATTACCTTATTACTCTTCCATATTATATAAATATTAAAAATATATTGTGTCCAAAGTTGCACATAAAGTCAGAAGTAAATTAAAGTTAGTTGCGAAGGATTTTACATATTTTTCCAAAATTTTTGTCCTATCGTCTGTCATTTGCAATTTCAAATTTACTACGTCCGATCTATTCCGTTTTCTTCATGATCTGTATTCATAGCAGATGCTCAATTTGTTTCTCTTTCGTAGTGAGAAACTGAATATATCGATTCTCACCTTTTTACGATCATCTCTCGTAATTTTAGATGTGAGTCAAATTTTTTACCCTGATTGGTGAAAGCGATGCTATACTAGAAAATAGTCGTATCACAATGAATATGACCGACTCGGAAGTTTTTAGTGACTTTTTTCATAAATTAAAAAATTAAGTGGTAGTTTTGACCAATATTCATAGCAGGGTGTGGACACTCCTTACCCCCACCACCTTGGCAACTTAACGTAGTCCCCGCCGTTTACGCATGCGCATTGTGGACAATCCTCAACTGGAGGGCAGCAGTAACGAACGCAAAGCTGCCAACCGTGTTTATTGCTTCTGTTCGTATAGTAACTAGCCCATCAAAGTCTAGACCCCCGAGTGGCAGTCCCCGAGTAGCCGTCCAGCACCCGCCAGCCCCTTAAACCCGCTAACCCGTTAGCCTTCTAAACCCGCCAGCCGGCTAATTAGAAGAGGCACGTAACATACATACATGTAAAAAAAAGGCGTCTTTCGGATTAATTAAAATAATGTATTGATAGTGATAGATTCATTCTTCGAAATTGTTTATCGATGTTTAACAGATTCATTGTAATAATAAAACGACAGCCGACAATAAAAGAATGCTTATTAATAGCGCGACTTGAAAAGTAAGGAGTTTTTATCATTTTGTTGTTATTATTTATTCTCCCATCCATCCTTTTTTCATATCTTTGTACTTATTTAACCCTCATTAAATCTAAAATAATTGTTGCGGCGGGTTATTTATTCCGCCAAGTATTTGTCACGGAATAAATAAATCAGCTGCTGTAGACGGCGCTTGTTGTGGGTTCCGCGACAAATACTTGGCGGAATAAATAACCCACCCGAACAATTATTTTACATTCAATAAGGATTAAATAAGTACAAACATATTAAAATAGTATGAACGGGATAAGAAATAAAAATACACAAATGTTACTAACTCATTATTTTTGAAGTACCGCTATTATTAAGCATTCTTTTATTGTCAACTTTCGTTTTATTATTACAATGAATTTATTAAACGACGATAAACAATTTCGAGGAATGAATCTATCTTACTATTTATTTAACTGACAGCTTTTTAAACATGTATGTATCTTATGTGCCCCTTCCAATTTGCCGGATCGCGGGCTTAGAAGGCTAACGGGTTAACAGGTATAAGGGGCTAGCGGGGACTGCACTCGTTCTCGGGGACTACACTTCTACTCGGTGATCTCGACCTCGGCGGGCTAGTTACTATACGAACAGAAGCAATAAACACGGTTGGCAGCTTTGCGTTCGTTAGTGCTGCCCTCCAGTTGAGGATTTTCCACAATGCGCATGCGCAAACGGCGGGGACTACGTTAATAAGGCTCCTATGCTTATGCATTGAGTGTCCACACCCTGATTCATAGCACATGGCCTATTTCCTTCTTTGCCTTGGCGGTGGTCGCACGTGCTCAAATTCGGTAAGTACCTGTTAACAATTTATATGCTTAATTTATTTAAAATGTACTGGCACATACATTAAGCTTTGCGTAATATTACGCAAACGTGGCCAACTATTTTATTTGTATTTTTAATTTATTAGAAACCGAGTTCGAAAGAATCAAAGATTGCAGAGGCGCGATGGACAAGGGAGACGAGACAATGGATTTGGGTAAGTATAATTTACAGAGAGAATAAAAAGTAAATGAACACTTTTTTAAGGAGAATAACTTTTTAGAATTGCTTTTTTCTACAGAATAGAATTTTTATTTTATTATTTTTAATGTGTTCTTGGTTTTTGAAAAATTGTAATATTGTAATTTTCGTGTGAGTTCTCGAGAGTATGATACTCGTCGAGATCTCGAGACTATTCCGCTACATATGACTATTTCGAGATCTCGAAAATATCGCGCATAAGCTAACAGTATGCGAAGAAGGAGCGTGTCGCGTCATGTTTCCGATATGATCTTTCTAGATTAATCTAGTTAAAAGATGATGAAATATTAACATGTAAAAACGTTTAATCGTTTAACTAGATTAATCTAGAAAGATCATATCGGAAACATGACGCGACACGCTCCTTCTTCGCATACTGTTAGGTTATGCTCGATACTTTCGAGATCTCGAAATGTTCGTACACGCTCGGATACTTTCGGGATCTCGGCGAGTATCATACTGTGGAGAACTCGTTCGATCTCGATCGATTTTTCCTGACTCGACCCGCAACTGAAATGTCGGGAAACTGCACATCCCTACTTTTCAATGACATTAATGAGATATTTGATCAATACAAATAGATTTTGATGTAGTTCACAATATACATATATTATCCCTTAATTTGAATAAATTGTTTTTGAAATAGCGAAAATTCCATTTTTCTTTTCAACAACGACAACATGATATCTATTAAACTACTCTTTCTATTTTTTGTCAAACATTCAAATGGTTTAGTTCAATTATAAACAAGTGATTCTACTTTAAAGAGTGTACACTTCCTTTTTTCTCTCACAATCCATTCATACTAGACATATATACAAAAAAAAATCATTATTTATTTAATTATTTAAACAGATGCTGCATGCGCTGACAAAATTGTCGCAGAGGACAGAATTAAAGATTTACAGGCGGAACGAGCTCAGGAGAGAACGAACTTCCTCGGTCAGATTAAAAAAATGGAGCAACAATTCCAGAAACATTTGACCGATCAACTACATCTTCAGCGACAGCACCAACAGAAACAGCTCGATGAAATGCAGCAGTACCACCAACGAGAACAGCACCGCCAGCCAGAGCAAGTAGCGCAACACCAACGGCCAGAGCCACAAGAGGCGCAGCAGCTGCAGCAAAAAGCGGCGCAGCCAGCAGGCCCCGGTAATTAATATTTACAATATAATTAATTAATGTCACAGAATTTCCTTTATAATTATGTCTTAATTTCAGTTCGAAGAAGACGACCGCGTGCTGGGAGATCCGCACGCACGTGGCGTATACGACACCAAGAACAAAAAGCACGGGAAATGGCGGTACTGTTCCGTCAAATGGCTGAACAGTCCGGCAAAATCAAAAAAAATATTTAAAAACTATTAATTTGCGTTGGTGGTGCTGCTGCTGGAATTGCTGTTCCATTTTTTATATTTGACCGAGGAAGTTCGCTCTCTCTTGAGCTCGCTCCTCTTATAAATCTTTTATTCTATCCTCTGCGACAATTGTATCAGCGTATGCAGCATATGTATAATAAAAAATAAAAAATGTTATGTCATATCTTTTGATTTTCTAAATAATTTTATTTACCAACCATTAATTCCCTAATAAACCCTTAGGATAGTCTAGCTTAGTTATGAAATGTATTAAATATGGAAGTAAAGAGCATACATATACAGGGTGTCTCTTTTTAATCTTTAAATGCGATTATTTCGAAAAATATTAATTATTTGTTAAAATTTTTTGAACAAAACATATTCTACCTTGAAGGGGACACTCAATGGTGGACCTTTTTTTTCTCTGGGTGGTGGCGCCTCCGAGATTTGAAGTTGACCTTTGATTTTTTAAATGGAACCATATATTTTTGTTATGCCAGACATGTAGCCTAGCTCAAGACGAATCCATCGACATGCATTATGTTGACCTTGAAATGTTATTCAAGGTCATTTTTAATTGAGTAGATGATATAGGCCGGTTCTGGCTCAGTGGCGAGGGGGGTGCGGGGATGCGGGGAAAGGACCCATCGTGGGGGGGGGGTCAAGAGCCGCGACTCGAAGAGGGAGGGGGGGATGACGCGATGCCGGTAAGTAATATATCTTTCGACACCTAGCGATATGAAGATACGAATCGCATAGTTTATGTTATGGTCCATGTTTGTTGATACCACCTTGATACGTAAGACCATAGCGTGCATATTACTAGGGAGTTTACATTATGACATACGAACTCGCTGGTCGAAATGATTACGTTTGACCAAAGCAAATTTTATCGCCCCTTCGAGCGCTATACTTCGCAGCGTTCCTTCATTAATCGAGAAACCACCGTTCTTATTATTAGTCCTACGGCTACGAGTATCATCGAATTCGAAAAACATTTTCTCCGTAATATAATCTAGTGTTCGTGGCGAACGGTATCCTCGGACCATATAAAAAACATTTACCGAGTTTTAACGGCCAAGTCAAAGCTAACGCGTACTCGAAACGAATATCTCGAGTGGATGCACGAGTGCGACGAGGCCCAAGGAAATATCATCGCGTATTTGCGAAACGAAACGGACAACTTGTCGATCGGTACGAAACGTTGCATAACATCGATAATCACGCGGCTGACATGTGCAAAAGTTTTGATGCAAAAACGCTTTTCGCGAGTGGGGAGAGGCTTGTACGAGACGAATCGCGGTGCGAGAGCGTCCTCCCTTACTTGGGAGAACATCGAGTCGGCCTTTGAAAATCGAATTCTCACGGGCGCCGTCATTAACATCGAACACATCGATACGCGACAATTTCTTAAAGACGCGCGTCGTATGGTGACGAGTCGGGTTACGGACGCCACCAACGCACACAATTGTATTAAAGTCAACGCGATATTGGAAGCGGAGTTCATGTCGAATGGGAACACCGACGTTAAAAGTTTCAATACGCGTAATCGCGAGGTCTGCGTGACATCGAATTTACGCCGATGGTACACGGAGGATGTGATAGAGCCGATCTTGACGGCTATGGAAGAATTTCAAGTGCGCGACAGTGGGTGGGCGTTAACCAAAATATTGTGCCTGATGGTAAACGTTAACAAGTACCAGCCCATGCACGCGGGATGCAACCTTTCGATACCGCGAAAACTGGCACTGAAGAAAGCGATCGTCAACGTAAAGTGCAACGGCGTCGACGACAAAGCTTGCTTCTTCCGTTCGGTTGTAGCGAGCCTATATCCGGCTAGACATAACGTGGACAGAGAATCTTCTTATCCGCATTACTCCGACGTACTTAACACCGAGGGCTTTCAACTACCCATGACGCTGAAGCAAATTGTGAAATTTGAGCGTCGCAACGACGTTTCCGTTAACGTATACGGTTGGAACGAGAGTCTCTGCGAGCCATTACATCTGACTTCGAGAAAACGAGAAAGACACGCGAACCTGCTTCTCCTTGAAACATCGACTCGGAATCATTTCGTGTGCATAAGGAAT
Organism: Ancistrocerus nigricornis; assembly: GCA_916049575.1. Taxonomy (NCBI): domain Eukaryota; kingdom Metazoa; phylum Arthropoda; class Insecta; order Hymenoptera; family Vespidae; genus Ancistrocerus; species Ancistrocerus nigricornis. The sequence goes on along the minus strand of OU696664.1, from coordinate 26,497,211 downwards.
CTCTCGAGATTGGTCTCCAGACAGATTAACGATAGACAGCATAGAAAATATATTTGCGATCGGTAAGTTAGAGATCTATCTTTTATTCTCCGTATAAAAGTAACTATCGCGACAGGATTTAATGATTGAAATATTTTTTAGATGTCTCCATTACTTCATATCGGAGGAAAAATTGAAGGTCCACACCGTCGATTGCCAACGAATTAACGATTGCGCGATAACGCTTCCCACGAACGATGACAACTACTTACGCTTTGAAAATTTTTCGCGCAAGGAGCGCATTCCCTTCATAATTTACGCGGATTTCGAGTGCTTGCTCGCGAACGTTAATACGGGTGAAGATCAACGACGCACGCAACCCTATCAGCATCACCTCGCGTACAGTGTAGAATATTACTTACATTGCTCGTACGACGCGTCATTGTGTAAATATCGATCGTATCGCGACGAATCTGACTGCATCGAGTGGTTCGTGAAAGAGATGCGCGAGCTAGGACATCGACTCGATTCAATTTTTCGAAAAGTTATTCCGATGACGCGACTCACCGTGGAAGAGGAAAGGAAATTTCAAAGATCCACCACTTGTCACATTTGCGAGAACCCTTTTCTCGACGAGACCAAAGTAAGCGATCATTGTCATCTTTCGGGTGCATATAGAGGTCCGGCGCACTCGAGTTGTAATTTGAATTACAAGATACCGTTCACGGTACCGGTGGTGTTTCACAATTTGTCAGGTTACGACGCGCACTTTGTCATAAAGAAACTCGCCACCGCGTTCAATGGTAAGGTAGACCTACTACCAATAACCAAAGAAAAGTACATCTCTTTCACGAAGCACATGGACGAAACGCGTAGAAAAGTAGAAGAAACGGGTGGAGAAAACGTTCGTAAGATGGATAAGAAGAGCGAGGCTATGCAATACATCAAATTTAGATTCATAGATTCGTTTAAATTTCTCAGCTCTAGTCTCGACAAATTAGCTTCTTATCTCGAGAAAGATAAATTAAAAAATTTAAGAACGCAATTTCATTCGCTCAGCAACGACGACTTCGATCTTCTTACCAGGAAGGGCATTTTCCCATACGACTACGTAACGTCTTACGATAAATTAAGCGAGACGCGTTTACCAGATCGCGACGCGTTTTACAACAGATTGAACGATAGCGACATATCCGATACCAATTACGCACACGCAGTTAACGTTTGGACGCGCTTCCACACCGAAACGTTGGGACATTACAGCGACTTGTACTTAAAAATTGACGTGATGCTACTAGCCGATATTTTTGAAAATTTCCGAAACGATTGCATCGAAAGTTACAAGTTAGATTCGGCTCATTACTTTACTCTTCCGAGCTTCGCGTGGGACGTAATGCTGAAATATACAAAAATTACACTCACTCTGTTGACGGATATAGATATGTATATGTTCGTCGAGCGAGGGATACGCGGCGGGCTGAGTCAGTGTTCTCAGAGATACTCAACGCAAACAACAAATACATGGCAACGTACGATCCGTCGAAACCTTCCACGTACCTCATGTACTTCGACGTAAACAATTTATACGGCTGGGCGATGTCGCAGCCTCTTCCGCACGGGGCATTCCAATGGATCGAGGGGCGATCTTTGCTCGAGTTCGATGTAAATTCGGTTTCGGAGGACGGACCCGTAGGATATATCTTAGAGGTTGATTTGGAATATCCGCGCGAGCTTCACGATTCGCACGTCGATCTTCCGTTTTGACCTCTTCAAGGTACGCCACCGGGTAAACGCGGTCAAAAATTACTCGTTACAGTAAACCCTAAGGAACGATACGTGATACACTATCGTTATCTGCAACAGTGCTTGAAACACGGCTTAAAGTTGACGAAGATACATCGTATTTTAGAATTCCAGCAGTCGTGCTGGTTGCGCAAGTACATCGACTTAAACACTCAATTTCGTACTCGCGCGACTAACGATTTTCAAAAAAATTTATTCAAACTAATGAATAACGCGGTGTTCGGATAGAGTAGCAGACGTGGGAAAAGTTTTTGGGTTTTCATACCACCGAAACCGATTGAATGATTTAGTGAGGTCTTCGGATTGGTGCGCGGCAGTGTCTCGCACTGCCGATGTTGCCGGGAAGATGACCAAACTTGATCATTTAGAGGAAGTAAAAGTCGAAACAAGGTTTCCGTAGGTGAACCTGCGGAAGGATCATTAACGTAGAAAACGTTGCTCACGCAGCAGCGAGAATGTATATGAAATACAAATGAAACCTTTAAGACCGTAAAGGGAGACGGTACCACCGAGCCAGTGCGTACCGTCACGATGTACGATAACATGGGTCGAGGCGTTCGCTAAACCGACTTTGCCGCGGCTAAACCGACTTTGCCGCGACTTTTTGTCGCGGATACATGGCATGGCTCCGAACCATCGTTTCAACGTTTCAACTCCCACGTGGTACTCGGACGTGCTCGAAATTCGGTAAGTACCTTGTTAGAACGGCAATCATTAATTCAAACAAGGCGCGCTTATAGTTTAGAAAGTATAAGAGTTGGAAGATAGGAGGCGCAGGTGGGAACAGGTTCGAATAGTGTAAGATTTCACTTGCCGGTATTGTTAGTCTAGCCGCTATAAGGTAAAGTTGTAAGTTTGTAAGATTACTGTAAAAGAACAAGTCTGATCTCAAAATAGTATAATAAAAGATTATATATATTAAAACAATAAAAGAGTAATTTAATTCACGCCTGGTGTAGTTAAATAAAAAGGCACTAAAGACAATAAAAAGGAAGATTCGAGCCGCGCTATGGAGAAGGAAAACGAACAAATGGATTTGGGTAAGTCTAATTTCCAGACAGAATTAAAAGTAAATTAAAACTTTGTTAATGAGAATCACTTTTTAGAATTGCTTTTTTCTAGAAAATAGAATTTTTATTTTATTATTTTTAATGTGTTCTTAGTTTTTGAAAAATTGTAATATTGTAATTTTCGTGTGAGTTCTCGAGAGTATGATACTCATCAAAATCCCGAGACTATTCCGCTACATACGACTATTTCGAGATCTCGAAAGTATCGCGCATAACCTAACAGTATGCGAAGAAGCAGCGCGTCGCGTCATGTTTCCGATATGATCTTTCTAGATTAATCTAGTTAAACGATGATGAAATATTAATATGTAAAAACGTTTAATCGTTTAAGTAGATTAATCTAGAAAGATCATATCGGAAACATGACGCGACGCGCTGCTTCTGCGCATACTGTTAGGTTATGCGCGAAACTTTCGAGATCTCGAAATGTTCGTACACGCTCGGATACTTTCGGGATCTCGGTGAGTATCATACTATGGATAACTCGTTCGATCTCGATCGATTTTTCGTTTTTTATTCAAAAAACATTGATTATTTATTTAATTATTTAAACAGATGCTTCATACGCTGACAAGATGGTAGCAGAGGATAAACTAAAAGATTTACAAGAGGAGCATGCCCGAGAAAGACCAATTCCAAAAACATTTAGCCGAACAATTGAACCTCCAGCAGCAGCACCATCAAAGGCAGCTTCAGGAAGTCCAGGAACGCCAAGATCCTCGCCAGCACCGCCAACAAACGGTAGCGCAGCAGCCCCAGGCGCCGCAGGCGCAGCAACAGGTGGCGCAGCCAGCAGGCCCCGGTAATTAATATTTAGAATATAATTAATTAAAGTCACAGAATTTCCTTTTTAATGATGTTTTAATTTCAGTTCGAAGAAGACGACCGCGTGCTGGGCGATCTGCGCGCCTGTGGCGCCTGCGCAACCAACAAAGGAAGGCACGGGAAATGACGGTGCTGTTCGGCGAGTTAGCGGAGGAATCAGGAAAAACTCAAAAACCTCAATTAACTGTTTGTCTTATTTGGTGGTGCTGCTGCTTGTGGTGAAATATTTGTTTCGATTTTTGTATTTCCCCGAGAAAGTTCGCTCTCTCTCGTACATGCTCCTCTTGCAGATCGTTTATGTTATCTTCCGCTACCATTTTGTGAGTGTATGCAGCATCTCTTTACAAATAAATAAAAGCGTATATACTGCGTTCACCGAGAGAACGACCAGGCATTTGGTTAGATTTGGTCAAAGTTGCGCATAAATGAATGCTCACTTGCTCCTCTCTCAATGAAATCCAGTCTCGGCCATAGTCGACGGGTGGACCCTAACATACAATTTTGTAGAAATGTTTAAGACGAAAAAATACACGATAGTAACGTATACGGATACGGCATTGACATGAGCAACGCGCGTAACGCGTCTTATCCCCACTCCGCCCAAAGCTGCGCGAAGCCTTGTCGTTCTCTCGGTGAACGCAGTATAAAAAAATTAATATCAAGTCTTTTGATTTTCCACATTATTTACAATCCATTAATTCCCTAATAAACCGTTAGGATAGTCTAGCTTAGTTAGATATATATATATTTTAAAACTTTATGTGTAAATTTACCTTGTACAGACCAGGTCATAGCAGCTGTCAAATAACCAGCTTACGTTGTCATGTATTCATCAGAAATAGGTTAACCTGGCCTCTAATATTAAAGATATTCTCTCGTCTACATATTCTAGAGCTTCGATCATCTGAAATGAGAAATAAATTAGAATTATTTAATTATATATTATGATTTTTCAACTTTTTCTATTATAAAAGTCGTTCATAGTCAAGTTAAATGTGTAAATTTACCTTGTATAGACCAGGTCATAGCAGCTGTCAAATAACCAGCTTACGTTGTCATGTATTCATCAGAAATAGGTTAATCAGGCCTCTAATATTAAAGATATCCCCTCGTCTACATATTTTATGGTTTCCATCATCTGAAATAAGAAATAAATTAGAATTATTTAAATATATATTCTGATTTTCCAACTTTTTCTATTATAAAAGATGTTCAAAATCAAGTTAAATATGTAAATTTACCTTGTACAGACCAGATCATAGCTGCTACTAAATAACCAGCTTACGTTGTCATGTAGTCATCAGAAATAGGTTAACCAGGCATCTAATAGTAAAGATATCCTCTCGTCTACATATTCTAGAGCTTCCATCACCTGAAATGAAAAGAAATTAGAATTATTTAAATATATATTCTGATTTTCCAACTTTTTCTATTATAAAAGATGTTCAAAGTCAAGTTAAATATGTAAATTTACCTTGTACAGACCAGGTCATAGCAGCTGTCAAATAACCAGCTTACGTTGTCATGAATTTAGCAGAAATAGGTTAACCTGTCTCTAATAGTAAAGATATCCTCTCGTCTACATATTCTAGAGCTTCCAACATCTGAAATGAGAAATAAATTAGAATTATTTAATTATATATTATGATTTTTCAACCTTTTCTATTATAAAAGTCGTTCATAGTCAAGTTAGATGTGTAAATTTACCTTGTACAGACCAGGTCATAGCAGCTGTCAAATAACCAGCTTACGTTGTCGTGTATTCATCAGAAATAGGTTAACCAGGCCTCTAATATTAAAGATATTCTCTCGTCTACACATTCTAGAGTTTCCATCACCTGAAATGAGAAAGAAATTAGAATTATTTAATTATATATTCTGATTTTTCAACTTTTTCTATAATTTAGTCAAATAAGATATTTGGCCACATATGTGTAATATTACGGAAAGTTCAATGTATGTTACAGTAAATTTTAAATAAATTAAGCATATAAATTGTTAACAGGTACTTCCCAAATTTTGGCACGTTCGATCACCGCCAAGGCAAAGAAGGAAATAGGCCATGTGCTATGAATATAGGTCAAAGCTACCACTTAATTTTTTAATTTATGAAAAAAGTCACTAAAAACTTCCGAGTCGGTCATATTTATTGTGATACGACTATTTTCTTGTATAGCATCGCTTGCACCAATCAGGTTAAAAAATTTGACTCAAATCTAAAATTACGGGAGATGATCGTAAAAAGGTGAGAATCGATATATTCAGTTTCGCACTACGAAAGAGAAATAAATTGAGCATCTGCTATGAATACAGATCATGAAGAAAACGGAATAGATCGGATGTAGTAAATTTGAAATTGCAAATGACAGACGATTGGACAAAAATTTTGGAAAAATATGTAAAATCCTTCGCAACTAACTTTAATTTACTTCTGACTTTATGTGCAACTTTGGACACAATATATTTTTAATATTTATATAATATTGAAGAGTAATAAGGTAATTTTTAAATGATAACGCTCCGTTTACATGATGTCGAAATAGTTTATTTATTAAAACGTCTATAATACAATTCTTGGTACATGATATATTTTTAATATTTATATAATATTGGAGATTAATAAGGAAATTTTAAGATAATAACACGCAATTTTCATAATACTAAATAGTTTATTAATCGAAACATTAATCAGATTTATAATATTGGAGATTAATAAGGAAATTTTAAAATATATATACAGTAATATCTCCCACATTGACCCAACTGGAGCTCCCTCCACATTGTCCACCCTGTTATTCCTACGCCTGTGGAAACGTTATTCCTGCGCCTATGTTATCTTCGTCGGAGTTTGAAGTGAGCTCATAGCTTCGCAGCTCGTAAAACAACGCTATAACGTTATTAATTATACTTTTTCTTATCTGAAATTGTTTTTAACATATTGGTGACATTTTTCTGATTAAAATGAGATCAAACATGATATAATTTGGACCATATTTACTTATCATATAGTTGAGTTAGGGGTTACATTGTTCTTTTACACTTATAAACTTCGAAACGATGAACAATGTCAAGAGAGAATACACGAAACGGTGGACAATATGAGTACAGAAGGCGTGAAACGGTGGACAATGTCGGTAGAGAAGGCACGAAACGGTGGACAATGTGAGTAGAGAAGGCTCGAAACGGTGGACAATGTCGGTAGAGAAGACACGAAACGGTGGACAATGTCGGTAGAGGAGACACGAAATGGTGGACAATGTTTAACAAAGATTAAAGAGTTTATCGACCTTGTAATATATAATATTGTAAAAATTGAAATTATGGCGTTTGTTGTGGTCGTTTTTGTAACAAATGGTTTATGTAATACTAATAAATGATAATGATTTTAAGAAACATGTAAGAGTAATTAATTTTTGAAACCTTTAATTATCCCTGACGTTTCGGTAATCTGAATTTTACCATCCTCAAAGGGCACAAATTTGCTTCCAAATAAACAATTAAATTATTCTCCCTGTAAACCAACGGTAGAACATTAAAAAAGGGGGGACAACACTATACTGTAAACTACCACCTTTTTTAATTAAGTATATCATTTCTTACGTGATATACTCAATTAATCAATGGTAGGAATTAATATGTAATTACTTACATGTAAGATTAAGAAGAGACTCTAAGTTATATTAAAAATGATTTTAAGACTTTAAATTAACAATACTTGTTTACTATTCCAATCCTATGATCTTTATTCGGCTACATCTTCCGGACTACTGAGTCACGAATATCTTTGACGGTTATGATATGGTTACGTATGAAAAACCTGATGTTGACTTTAATTACTTGTAGGTGTTGTGGAGGTGACAATATTACGTTTACTTTTTTGAAATTCGAGCGCGTGTTTATCTTACTCGTATCCAACAGAAATTGCGGAAGCATCTTAGGTGGCGTCAGTGTCAGAGAGCGCGAAATATGAACGGTCTTATACTTGAAAGCAATAGTTTAAAGAAGGTGGGATGTAAAGCTGACAGAAAACCTTTAAATCTTAACGCTGAGGCCATGCCTGTGAATCAAAGGATTGAAAAACGAGGAGAGGAAGATATGGATAGGTGGAAGTATCATATCTATTCACTTAATTAAACGAAAAGTTTAATAATATTTGTGAAATAATCATTTACTTCCTCGTTTTCCGTTCTGGAATTGACAGTGTTATTCAAGATAATGTGAAAGGTTTCTGCGAGTCTTCTTTTATATCTATTGCTCTCATGGATATTTTATTTTTGGTTTAGTGGTAATCAAAATAAGAAGATTTTACTTTCAGCTTGACAAATTATAAAGAGGACCGTCTTTAGACGGGGGCGGTGGTGGGCCTCTTATAAATTTTACCGTATGATTTAAAATAAAATGAAATGTGACTTTACACTTGAATGTAGAAGAAAAATAACGTGAATTAAAAAAAAAAAAACAGAAAGATGAAAGTTACAAAAAAAAAGAAAAAATCGCGTAAGTAGGGATCGATCTCAGGACCTCTGCGCCGTCAACCAAGCGCTTGCCGCCGAGCTGCTGCGGCGGTTGAAATACGGCTTAAATTAACCGGTACTTCCTCATGTAACCTGCATCATATTTTAATTTTTTTAAGGAAAACTATTAGTTTATCGACAAAGTCACACATAACTTTTTTTGTTCCTCTCATCAGTCCCTATAATATAAAAAAAATTCGGATCGATTTAACAACCTTCAAATTTCAAAATTCAAATCGATTTTTTGAGAAAACCACTGGCCATTCGCAGATAATATTTTAGGGTGTCTTTTAACTCACCACCTTCTATCAAATGTACGCAATGAGATCGAAAATCCAGGATTATATGTCGTGGCCTCCCCTTGTTAGTTCGAATTGTCAGATGGATGGCCGTAATTCGGGACGAATATCTTTCGTGTAGCATCGAATCTCACAGCGAGTTGTTCGAATCGCGAGAGACTAAGTTTTTCTTGCCTCGCCGTTTTCCCTCGAAATTTGACCGTTTTTTCCCATAAGAGACCGTGCTTTAGACCGTGCTTCGCCGACAGGTCGACCGCAGAATCGGTTATTATAAGAGGGTACACGGTTCTGCGTGACCAGAGGACTTTTTTCTTTAACGTACATATCAACACATCAGTACCACGGGTCGGTGTCTCTGACCGAATGCCCCATATGTGGTGAGTGCTATGGCGTTGGTTGACCTCTCTGGTTTGTCTATCCCGCACTGCGGGCGGAGACAGTACCCACGGTTGCTTACCGAGCATCAACTCTCTCGTTTCCGAGCGAGAATTCAGTTAAATGTGAACCTCTCACAGTGCATAGGCGGTCCCGAAACGGACTAAGCCACAGTGTCAGATCGACGAACGATCCACCCCACGATCTAATCGTGCACGGAGTGCGTCGCGGGGAAAGTTGGGGCCGCGGCCTCTCCCGTCTTCTCTTTGCGAAGGCAATAAGTATATGACGCTTGGTCGCATATTGTAACAGTTTAAGCGTATACGTGGAGCATATACTACATATATCCAGAACTAAACACAGGAGTATATTTTGGCAAAGATTGAGAAATACAGTTTTTCAAAAAGATTCTGGAAACCCAACGAATAATATAAATTTATTCAAAAGCAAGTGTCGTCGTTCATCTACGTGCCGGCGACACGAGGACACTCGTGACAGAGTCGGCCAGAGGTCGTCTCTCAAGAGAGCTCTTCGTGTTCGAGTTCCGACCAGAGATGGGAGGAACGCTTTTATTAGATCAAAACCAATCGGTGGCGGATGGGTCACCATTCGTCCACCGTTTACTTTGGTGACTCTAAATAACTTTGTGCTGATCGCATGGTCCTTGCACCGGCGACGAATCTTTCACATGTCTGCCTTATCAACTGTCGATGGTAGGTTCTGCGCCTACCACGGTTGTAACGGGTAACGGGGAATCAGGGTTCGATTCCGGAGAGGGAGCCTGAGAAACGGCTACCACATCCAAGGAAGGCAGCAGGCGCGCAAATTACCCACTCCCGGCACAGGGAGGTAGTGACAAAAAATAACGATACGGGACTCATCCGAGGCCCCGTAATCGGAATGAGTACACTTTAAATCCTTTAACGAGGATCCACTGGAGGGCAAGTCTGGTGCCAGCAGCCGCGGTAATTCCAGCTCCAATAGCGTATATTAAAGTTGTTGCAGTTTAAAAGCTCGTAGTTGAATCTGTGTTTCACACTGTCGGTTCACCGCTCGCGGTGTTTACTGGCATGATGTGGGACGTCCTACCGGTGGGCTTAGCTCTTTACGGGGCGGGCCAACTAATATCCCATCGCGGTGCTCTTCACTGAGTGTCGAGATGGGCCGGTACGTTTACTTTGAACAAATTAGAGTGCTTAAAGCAGGCTAGCTTCGCCTGAATACTGTGTGCATGGAATAATGGAATAGGACCTCGGTTCTATTTTGTTGGTTTTCGGAACCCCGAGGTAATGATTAATAGGGACAGATGGGGGCATTCGTATTGCGACGTTAGAGGTGAAATTCTTGGATCGTCGCAAGACGGACAGAAGCGAAAGCATTTGCCAAAAATGTTTTCATTAATCAAGAACGAAAGTTAGAGGTTCGAAGGCGATCAGATACCGCCCTAGTTCTAACCATAAACGATGCCAGCTAGCGATCCGCCGAAGTTCCTCCGATGACTCGGTGGGCAGCTTCCGGGAAACCAAAGCTTTTGGGTTCCGGGGGAAGTATGGTTGCAAAGCTGAAACTTAAAGGAATTGACGGAAGGGCACCACCAGGAGTGGAGCCTGCGGCTTAATTTGACTCAACACGGGAAACCTCACCAGGCCCGGACACCGGAAGGATTGACAGATTGATAGCTCTTTCTTGATTCGGTGGGTGGTGGTGCATGGCCGTTCTTAGTTGGTGGAGCGATTTGTCTGGTTAATTCCGATAACGAACGAGACTCTAGCCTGCTAAATAGGCGTAAATTCTGGTATCTCGAAGGCCCCCGTCTTTCGGTCGGGCGGTTTTTACTACCAACGTACCAACAAATCTTCTTAGAGGGACAGGCGGCTTTTAGCCGCACGAGATTGAGCAATAACAGGTCTGTGATGCCCTTAGATGTTCTGGGCCGCACGCGCGCTACACTGAAGGAATCAGCGTGTTTTCCCTGGCCGAAAGGCCCGGGTAACCCGCTGAACCTCCTTCATGCTAGGGATTGGGGCTTGCAATTATTCCCCATGAACGAGGAATTCCCAGTAAGCGCGAGTCATAAGCTCGCGTTGATTAAGTCCCTGCCCTTTGTACACACCGCCCGTCGCTACTACCGATTGAATGATTTAGTGAGGTCTTCGGACTGGTGCGCGGCAGTGTCTCGCACTGCCGATGTTGCCGGGAAGATGACCAAACTTGATCATTTAGAGGAAGTAAAAGTCGTAACAAGGTTTCCGTAGGTGAACCTGCGGAAGGATCATTAACGTAGAAAACGTTGCTCACGCAGCAGCGAGAATGTATATGAAATACAAATGAAACCTTTAAGACCGTAAAGGGAGACGGTACCACCGAGCCAGTGCGTACCGTCGCGATGTACGATAACATGGGTCGAGGCGTTCGCTAAACCGACTTTGTCGCGGATACATGGCATGGAACTTCGCTCCGAACCATCGTTTCAACAGCGTCGCGCGACGTCGTTGTCGTTGTGCCCGTTTGGTGCAGCGACGCGATTCCGCGCATTGAGACGTTCGCGGGGCGATGAGTTCGTAATGGAGCGAGGACCGTGCCAGCTTTCCGGTGAGTCGGCGAAGAACGTCGGGTTAGTCCCTGGTCATCGCTGCGCGAGTTCGCGCAACCCTGAATGGCTCTTCGAACGTAAGCGAGGACCGAGTGACCGATATATACGACGTATACGTTTGAGATGACGATACGTCTACGGGTCAGCGGGGAGCGTTCTCCGCGACCGTGGGCTTGGACTCTACTCGCTCGAAGTCGTCGCAAAACACCCGGGTCGACCTATGTCAGGGACCGATCGCGTGCCGCGGTCAACGTTTGGTTATCCTCCGAGGTAACGCAGTTGCCGCGGCGCTTGAACCTGACGCGAGGGCGTGGTTTTGTTTTCGTGCAGCGGGTCCCGTGTCGCCGACACGCCCGAGGTTGCGTTAAGGATACTTACGCCCGGATCGAATTATAGACATCTCTCGAAGTCGACGACTTTTCTTGCCGTAACTCGACGAGACGGACTCGAGGAGTTCGTCTGCGTTGATGCGGTCCGCGTCGGTGCTTCGGCACCGCGCGACACAGCTTGGCAATCGCCTTGTTAATTATGACCGAACAAACGTGCGTGTCAAAACGTACAGATATATACGATTACCCTGAACGGTGGATCACTTGGCTCGTGGGTCGATGAAGAACGCAGCTAATTGCGCGTCAACTTGTGAACTGCAAGACACATGAACGTCGACATTTCGAACGCACATTGCGGTCCACGGATACAATTCCCGGACCACGCCTGGCTGAGGGTCGTTATTATAAATAATACTGCTCTCGCTGCAACTTGGATTGCGGCGTAGAGCGAATAATGGGTACTCGTTGACGAGAGAACATCGGTTTATCTCGTCGACGTTGCCTGAAATGAATGGTAGATAAGTGTAGCAAATAGCGGATATAAGAGAGAGAGAGAAAGGAGTAAGACGCAACTGCCGTTTGGTTTTCGAACGCAAAAGGGAGAGAGGAATCTGGCGAGAAGGCGTCACGCTCGGACTTTTGTTCGCTTTTATTATCGAACGCATCGACGTCGATTCGAATTAGTTTACCATCGACGTCGACTTTGAAAAAACATTAAAAGCGATCGAGTCCGGGTCCGGTTCGGAGTCGAGATTGGAATATTCGTTTTTCCTTCCGATGCCCGAGCGTGCCTTCGTCGAACGTATTCCAGCCACGATTCATTCATCCCATCGTCGTCGACGACGCCCACATTGAGGAGTCGTTCACACGGTGGTTCGTTTTGTCCACGAATTGCCTCCTTTCCCCTGGATTACCGAGAAAAACGGTGTAGCCGGGAGGATAGCGAGTTTCGGACGAGCGACCACCGTTGCGTGACTCGATTCGGGCATTAGTCCATCGACGAGAGGCGCTCGCAGATCTTCGAAGACGCTCGATCTGCGCGCCAGGACCACGGTTTCGAAATTCTTGTTGCTCTTCGAACCATTAGCCTCCACTCTCTGTATCTTTACCGCGCTCGAACGCGCTCTCTTTCTACAATCGAAACATCTAAGACGACCTCAGAGTAGGCGAGATTACCCGCTGAATTTAAGCATATTATTAAGCGGAGGAAAAGAAACTAACTAGGATTTCCTTAGTAGCGGCGAGCGAACAGGAAATAGCCCAGCACTGAATCCCCCGGTACAGCCGTAGGGAAATGTAGTGTTTGGGAGAATTCGCCTTATATCCCGAGGAGCATAACCGCGTCCAAGTCCATCTTGAATGGGGCCACTTACCCGTAGAAGGTGCCAGGCCCGTACTGACCGGTGCAGCGTCTTGGGAGGATCTCTCCGTAGAGTCGGGTTGCTTGAGAGTGCAGCTCTAAGTGGGTGGTAAACTCCATCTAAGGCTAAATATGACCACGAGACCGATAGCGAACAAGTACTGTGAGGGAAAGTTGAAAAGAACTTTGAAGAGAGAGTTCAAGAGTACGTGAAACCGTTCAAGGGTAAACCTGAGAAACCCGAAAGATCGAATGGGGAGATTCAGCGTCAGCGGCGTTGGCTCGGCGAAGTGGACGATGTCGCGGACTACGGTATCGCGACACGTTATCACTATGCCGCGTCCGGCGTCGTCGTCGTGCACTTCTCCCCTAGTAGAACGTCGCGACCCGTTGGGTGCCGGTCTACGGCCCGAGGTGTAAGACTGTCGCGTCGCTTCGGCGCACGCGGCAGACCCTCGGTTTCCTGGCCGGCTGCCCGGCGGTATAACGCACGGTATCTGGCCGCAATTTTTGAACTGCGTCGGGCCCGCCGCAAGCGAGGCCAGTCCCGGAGGTACGGACCCGGTGCTGTCCCCGAGCCTGGCCAGCTGTTGGCAGGCGGAGTCCTCAGACGGGCAGAAATAATGGTACCGGTCGGCGACGCTACTGCTTTGGGTACTCTCAGGACCCGTCTTGAAACACGGACCAAGGAGTCTAACATGTGCGCGAGTCATTGGGATCTGAAAGCCTAAAGGCGCAATGAAAGTGAAGGTCGGCTTCGCGTCGACCGAGGGAGGATGGGCCGCGCTACGACGCGGCTCCGCACTCCCGGGGCGTCTCGTTCTCATTGCGAGAAGAGGCACACCCAGAGCGTACACGTTGGGACCCGAAAGATGGTGAACTATGCCTGGTCAGGACGAAGTCAGGGGAAACCCTGATGGAGGTCCGTAGCGATTCTGACGTGCAAATTGATCGTCGGAACTGGGTATAGGGGCGAAAGACTAATCGAACCATCTAGTAGCTGGTTCCCTCCGAAGTTTCCCTCAGGATAGCTGGCACTCGCCCGTTCTCACGAACGTATGAGAGTCTCATCTGGTAAATCGAATGATCAGAGGCCTTGGGGCCGAAACGACCTCAACCTATTCTCAAACTTTAAATGAGTGAGATCTCTGACTTGCTTGAATATTGAAGCCACGAGATTTCGGATCGGAGTGCCAAGTGGGCCAATTTTGGTAAGCAGAACTGGCGCTGTGGGATGAACCAAACGCAGAGTTAAGGCGCCTAAGTTGACGCTTATGGGATACCATGAAAGGCGTTGGTTGCTTAAGACAGCAGGACGGTGGCCATGGAAGTTGGAATCCGCTAAGGAGTGTGTAACAACTCACCTGCCACCAACAGTGGCAAGTGGGGCGGGCCACCCCTCGAGGGTGCCGCCATAAAGCCCTGATGAGTAGGAGGGTCGCGGCGGTGTGCGCAGAAAGGTCTGGGCGTGAGCCTGCCTGGAGCCGCCGTCGGTGCACATTTTGGTGGTAGTAGCAAATACTCCAGCGAGGCCCTGGAGGACTGACGTGGAGAAGGGTTTCGTGTGAACAGCCGTTGCACACGAGTCAGTCGATCCTAAGCCGTAGGAGAAATCCTATGTCGATGACGGTGTGCAGACACAATGTTGTTCGTAAGAAATGACACACACCCGTCGGGCGAAAGGGAATCCGGTTCCTATTCCGGAACCCGGCAGCGGAACCGCATGCAATTCGGGCCCTCGTAAGAGTGTTCGTCAGGGTAACCCAAAATGACCTGGAGACGCCGTCGGGAGATCCGGGAAGAGTTTTCTTTTCTGTATAAGCGTTCGAGTTCCCTGGAAACCTCTAGCAGGGAGATAGGGTTTGGAACGCGAAGAGCACCGCAGTTGCGGCGGTGTCCGGATCTTCCCCTCGGACCTTGAAAATCCAGGAGAGGGCCACGTGGAGGTGTCGCGCCGGTTCGTACCCATATCCGCAGCAGGTCTCCAAGGTAAAGAGCCTCTAGTCGATAGACTAATGTAGGTAAGGGAAGTCGGCAAATTGGATCTGTAACTTCGGAATAAGGATTGGCTCTGAGGAGCGGGGCGCGTCGGGCTTGGTAGGGAAGCGGGTCTGGCTGACGTGCCGGGCCTGGGCGAGGTGAACGGCCTGCTCTGCGGGTCTGGGATCCGAGCTCGGTCCCGTGCCTTGGCCTCCCGCGGATCTTCCTTGCGGCGAGGCTTCCGTGACGGTTAAACCCGTCGTGGTCGTCCTCTTCGGCCGCCATTCAACGCTCAGCTCAGAACTGGCACGGACTAGGGGAATCCGACTGTCTAATTAAAACAAAGCATTGCGATGGCCCTCACGGGTGTTGACGCAATGTGATTTCTGCCCAGTGCTCTGAATGTCAACGTGAAGAAATTCAAGCAAGTGCGGGTAAACGGCGGGAGTAACTATGACTCTCTTAAGGCCCCGTGTCAGAAAGCATCAAACCCACATGCGGGGTTAAACAAGGCGATCCACTGTCGCCGAACATTTTTAATATGGTGATTGACCGACTGCTAAGGCGGCTTCCACCTGAGGTAGGCGTCCGCATTGGTAACGCTACTTTCAACTCCTTAATGTTCGCGGATGACATGATTTTCATGGCTTCAACGCCACAGGGTCTACAGACCATAATCGATGTTGCTTCTGCTTTCCTCGCTAAATGCGGGTTATATGTGAATGCTACGAAGTAATTTACGGTGGCTTAACGTAACGTGCCGCACGTCAAGAAGTCCGTAGTGGAATCGAAGACACAATTCTTGTGCCGTGGTACGAAGTTACCAGCGATAAAAAGGGAGAGTGAGTGGTGGTATCTTGGCGTCCCATTTACGCCAGAGGGACTAACGGTAGTCAAGCCTGAAGCAGACTTGCAGAAGGCGATTGAACGTCTAACTAAGGCTCCGTTAAAGCCGCAGCAGAGGCTATTTGCTCTAAGAGTCTTGGCACTACCAAGACTCTATCATTTGCTAACACTGGGTAACACAACCCTGAGCAGGCTCAAGAAGATCGACCTGCAAGCCAGAGCTGCGCTTCGGAAGTGGCTCGGCCTCCCCAAGCATGTGCCGAATGCCTACTTCCACGCCAATACCAAGGGCGGTGGTCTGTCTGTCCAGTCTACGAGGTGGCTGATGTCTCTCCACAGGAGGCTCAGACTCCTCAATTATGATAAGGACGCTCAAGGAGCCTCCTCTTATATCACCTCCGAGCTACAGAAAACGGAGAGAAGACTGACAAAATCCGGCTTATGTTTGATACTGCCATCAAGCTGGAAAAGCGGTGGGTCATGCGACTACATGACACCGTTGACGGTAAGGGACTACGAGGGTCACATAAAGTCCCACAACAACATCAGTGGGTGTTGGAATGTAACCGTCTTCTAAGCGGGAAGGACTTCTTAAATGCGGACAAGCTTCGCATTAATGCGCTGCCAACTCGTACCAGGACTGCGCGAGGTCGCATAGCCGATCGGCGTTGCCGCGGCGGATGCAATACGACGGAGACACTCTACTACGTGCTCCAGCAATGCCATCGTACTCACGAGGCTCGAATAGAAAGGCATGATGCCCTAGTTAAGCACCTTAAGAAAACCCTCGACGCCAAATTTGATAAGGTTGAGGTGGAGCCTCGCCTGCGCTTGAGGGAGGGCCTAAAGAAGCCCGACTTAATAGCTGTTAAGGATGCGAGAGCCCTCGTGATCGATGCGCAAGTCGTCACAGATGGTATAGACCTCGACACGGCGCATAAGACGAAAGCCGGAAAGTACCGGTGCCTGGAAG